>JAWQFJ010000123.1:31550-74055 GCA_034096865.1 Theodoxus fluviatilis | reverse complement strand
TTTGTTCACTCCGCTCTTCCTCTCTTCCCCCTCTATTCCCCTCCCACCAGGGCTAGGGCGAGCTCGCCGCGAACCGCACAGCACTGACGCCTAGGACCCCTCCCCCTCTCTTGTCCATCCTCCCTCCCTTAGCTGCGCATCCCCTACAACCAAGCATGTCCCAGCGACAAAAAATATTCGACGCGCTACCGAGTGAGCTAATCCATAAAAGCTGTGAGGACCTCCAGTAAACCTGGAGGGATTAAAAAATCCTTCTTTCTCCTTCACGAATGTCCAATCTCCTCGAAATTACGTCACGTTATTCGACGTCAAAAGATCACGTCACACATGCCAAAACTTCCCTTGAGTCGGGACAGAGTTCCGTCCCTTGCCTTCTTTGCAACACCAAAACGTAAAAAAGTCACTTTCTTTTCAAACCTCGATTCTGAAAATTTGATACATTCAATGGGACCTAACTTCCAGTAAGTGTGCAAAATGTCAAGGAAATCCGACCAGTAGTTTTTAAGATATTAGCTGTTAAGTCGGGACTGACAGACACACAGGCACACAGACACACAGACAGATAAAGCTGTGAGGACCTCCAGTAAACCTGGAGGGATAATTATTATATTAATATTCTCATTTATTCAGTCAAATGGTCGGTCGGTCAGTCAGTCAGTCAATCGGTCAGTCGGTCAGTCAGTCGTTCAGTCAGACAGTCAATCTGTCAGTCGGTCAGTCAATCGTTCAGTTAGTCAGTCATTAAGTCAATATGTCAGTCAGTCAGTTAGTAGTTCGGTCAGTCAGTCAATCTGTCAGTCGGTCAGTCAGTCAGTAGTTCGCTTAGTCAGTCAATCTGTCAGTCGGCCAGTCAGTCGTTCAGTTAGTCAGTCAGTAAGCCAATCTGTCAGTTAGTCAGTATGTCTGTAGTTCAGTCAGTCAGTCAGACTATCTCTCTCTCTCTCTCTCTCTCTCTCTCTCTCTCTCTCTCGTCTATCTCTCATTTATTAATCTATTAATTGGTTGTTTATCAAATTACCAACTCACTCAGTCAGCCTGCCTTCCTTCCTGCCTGCCTGCCTGCCTTCCTACTTGCCTTTCTACCTGTCTGCTCTGTGTCTCTTTGTATGACTTTCAATGCCAATTTCGTAATCCCTCTGTGAAGACATTGCAACGTCCGACTCTTCTTGCTGCGGGGAAAACTTTACATGACTGCTGTGGCAGCCTCCGAGATCTTCGCGCACGTGCACGAGTGACAAGAAAAGCCCAAGATCAAATGATGTTACATGCGCAGAAGTTGAATGAAGAAATGAAGAAAGAAAGGAAGGAAGGATGAAGCCCCTCATCAGCCCGTGGGGGCTATGTAAGGCCATTGATCAAGAAAATCACTCGAGCTGGTTAGAGTTAAAGCAACTAAAGTCTCGATTTTTGAAGGTTTTCGCCTTCTACGAACTGCGTAGGGAAACGCAGCGGGTGTCATCTACCCCCAGCCCACAGAGGATTGCGAAGTAGCCATGGTTTCTCATCTACCCCCCACAGAGGATTGCGAAGTAGCCATGGTTTCTCATCTACCCCCAGCCCACAGAGGATTGCGAAGTAGCCATGGTTTCTCATCTACCCCCCACAGAGGATTGCGAAGTAGCCATGGTTTCTCATCTACCCCCCACAGAGGTATGCAAAGTAGCCATGGTTTCTCATGTACCCCCAGCCCACAGAGGATTGCGAAGTAGCCATGGTTTCTCATCTACCCCCCACAGAGGATTGCGAAGTAGCCATGGTTTCTCATCTACCCCCACAGAGGATTGCGAAGTAGCCATGGTTTCTCATCTACCCCCCACAGAGGAATGCGAAGTAGCCATGGTTTCTCATCTACCCCCACAGAGGATTGCGAAGTAGCCATGGTTTCTCATCTACCCCCCAGCCCACAGAGGATTGCGAAGTAGCCATGGTTTCTCATCTACCCCCAGCCCACAGAGGATTGCGAAGTAGCCATGGTTTCTCATCTACCCCCCACAGAGGATTGCGAAGTAGCCATGGTTTCTCATCTACCCCCCAGCCCACAGAGGATTGCGAAGTAGCCATGGTTTCTCATCTACCCCCAGCCCACAGAGGATTGCGAAGTAGCCATGGTTTCTCATCTACCCCCCACAGAGGATTGCGAAGTAGCCATGGTTTCTCATCTACCCCCCACAGAGGATTGCGAAGTAGCCATGGTTTCTCATCTACCCCCCACAGAGGATTGCGAAGTAGCCATGGTTTCTCATCTACCCCCCAGCCCACAGAGGATTGCGAAGTAGCCATGGTTTCTCATCTACCCCCAGCCCACAGAGGATTGCGAAGTAGCCATGGTTTCTCATCTACCCCCCACAGAGGATTGCGAAGTAGCCATGGTTTCTCATCTACCCCCCACAGAGGATTGCGAAGTAGCCATGGTTTCTCATCTACCCCCCAGCCCACAGAGGATTGCGAAGTAGCCATGGTTTCTCATCTACCCCCCACAGAGGATTGCAAAGTAGCCATGGTTTCTCATGTGTTTGGGGGTAATATCCTCTCAGTTCACTTGATATAGGCCCAGGATGCTCTTAATTCTTCGCGTCAGTCACAACATAGCTTTTATCAAACAAGGTCAACTAGCACAAACCCATTCCTATTGATGTAATGAATGCTGAAATGACGTAAGGCAAAATAGAAAAAATAAGTGTGAGGGTAAATTTTCTCATCATAATAACTAAGTTAAAAACATTGGGATGCTTGGTTTCATGATCTACAGCCTTCTCGTTCTAAACTTCGCCGTTACGTTTAAGTGGTGATAATAGTGCAGTGGCTTAACCCAGTTTATCATACCTATTGGAGAATTTCTAATACAATGAGTACTATGTGCAAAACATCACAATCTACTCAAAGCAGACACGAATGAATTGCTGTCAACGACTGTCGTATTTGATATAATGATGATCAGTAGGACATAAAAGAGATAGTTAACGTCAGACACGTTACCTGGAATGAAGAACCAGAACGGACCGCAGTAACTCTGCCGTTGCAAGTTTGTTCTTCTTCAGCCTATCGGGTACACTCCAATGGCGATGGACGAAGACCTCAGTCTACGCCTCGTCAGTGTCGGGCCGAAATGGATGGAAAAGCCTACTCTTCTACCAAAGACACGTATTTATTTGCAGGCATGATGGCGGCTTTTAGTCGCCTTGCCAAAGGGAACGGAACATAGAGATCGTGCCGAGACTGAGGAAGAGCGTCTGCACATTGATCAAACCCCAGGTCCTCAGGCTGTCGTCACGCCAGAGGATCGTCTTGAGGCTAATTGAGCCGTTTCTGCCGTTGTTGAATACGACCCTGCTGAAAGGCCATGTTGGGAAAACAGTCGCCTTGCACGGTAGTTGGTGAATACGGGCGAGCGAGCACGATCTGCCCAGCACAAAGGATCTAAAGTGTCCCTTGCTTCGTGTTTGTACAGCTCGCCCGTTTAACGTTAGGTGCCGTCCCTTTTGTGACGGTTTTGTGCACTAATGGTGGCCGTATCCAAGCTCAAGAATCCTGGCCCATCATGTAGGCACACGTGTACCCGACAGGCATATGGATTGTGAAATGATGTGTTTCTGCTGTGGTTGCCACTAGGGCATGGTCGATTTGCTGAGTACACGAATCAGGAAACTACGCTCGACCTACTGAAAGCGATTTGATCGAGTTCCGTTCATGGAAAACTGGATAAGTTTTTAGAAAAAAAGTGCCGCATCATTTATGGAACGATCATATTTGGGTTTTATTACTTAACGTTCGTAAAACAATGCAGTGAATATAATGAAATCGTGCCATTCGTGCAATTTTCAAAAATGGGAATGCTTTTTTTGTATGACGAAATTTTGGTAAGTTTTTGTTTGCTAGGCCTGAATGTAAAACCGGCAGTTCCGCATTAATCACCTTGCAAAATAAAGTTTATTCGATTCAATTTAATTCAACTCTCTCTCTCTCTCTTTCTCTCTCTCTCTCTCTCTCTCTCTCTCTCTCTCTCTCTCTCTCTCTCTCTCACAGAAAGGCTATCATAAGCTCTCACAAGAGTCTTTTCGAACATTCTGTCGCCACAACGAATGCATTTGCCTATGCTGTTGATAAACTATGTAGATTACGGTAATCTTGGCAACTGAACTCATTTTATAGTGA
The DNA here is from genome assembly GCA_034096865.1 of Theodoxus fluviatilis. Classification (NCBI taxonomy): domain Eukaryota; kingdom Metazoa; phylum Mollusca; class Gastropoda; order Cycloneritida; family Neritidae; genus Theodoxus; species Theodoxus fluviatilis. The sequence goes on along the minus strand of JAWQFJ010000123.1, from coordinate 69,903 downwards.
GATAGTACGTGTATTGTAGGTTGTTGTGAAGGTGGCACTTCTGTATCCACACTTCTCTCTCCATCCCTTTAAACTTCACCCATAACTTTTTATGTTTTGGGGCTAAGAATAAATCCACCGCGTCTCCTCACGCGATCGGTAAGAATCGAATGAAAGAGGAAATCGAGATTTGACATATTCTACTGTTTTTGTGATCGATGACCTTACATAGCCTACAAAGGCGTTGGTTAATGATTGCGCGTTATATACGTACTCTCAAGTAATACAAATAATGACTACAGAGCCTGCGCTTCTATTGTTTTCATTGATCATATGTTCTCTTTGAGTTTACAACAATATTGCCTCATCGGGTGCAAATTTAGGGGACAACACTTGAGTTTAAACAAAAAGCGGCTAGGTTGTGATAGTAAAATTTTGCATACTTGTATACACAATTAACTCAGTCATCCTCTGTGCAATTTCGAAGAACGTAAGCTTAAAAAACCCCACAGAGAATTTCACAGTATCAGCATTCAGAAATGGGAAGCTGGTCATCGCACTACTTTATGCATTTAATTGTTAGTCAAAATGAGCCTATACATCGCTTCCAATTCCGCCGTTCCGCCTCAGGCAAGGAAAGTCGTTTCGTCGTCTGTTCTTTGACTACGGAGGGCCGCTGTCGTTGACTGGCTCTTTACCGGTCCATGTTGACTCTGTTCTGACACGCCGTCGTAATTTCTCGGGGGGACCCCAGGGGTGAATCGGGGTGACGGCTGAGAGGCCATTTTCTTGGCTGACGAGTGTCAATAGAGCCCAGCGCCTGCCTTCAAGTGCGTGTCCATGGCAAATTGGGTACTCGTCTTCAGTCGGTTTTTTAGATGAGCAAGATTAGCACTGCACTTGAATCCAGCACGCAACTCCAGCACTGTACTCTGAAATATAGCTCTGATGATTTAGGTGCGCGCGCGAAAAACGTCAGATACTCTTGCCATACCCGATGATTTAGACTGCAGTACGCAGATATGATTCGAGTACGTACCAAGATTTGAGTTAAAGGTTAGGTTGATGACTTTTTGGTCGTTGCCCTGCAATTGTGTATCGTTTTGGGTCATATTTCTGCTCAAGTAAAAATTCTTCCTGTAACCCCGGATCTACCTTGTTTACATAGATATTCTTTGAACGAGCGTTATACTCTGTTCTCATTGTATGGCATCCTCGTCTACCATCGTCTCGAGCGAGCGTCGAAGAAGAGAATGATGGACAAATAAAGTGCCTAAATTGCTCGTTGCTTTTTTCACATGCACTTGGGTGCAAAACGAGCTAGTGACCCCCCAGCGTAATGATTCATTATCCATGCATACTCATTTTAACGATGACAGCATGTAAAGCAACATCAAGAATCAAAATGCTCTCAAAGATGGACACGCTGCTTATGTTGTCTTCGCTGTTCTACTGACGCTGCTGCTTCTGCAGTCACAAGCGCCATTAAAGACACTGATGTCATTACCTCCGCGAAGAAGGTTATGTTTCTCGGGCGAATAGTTAGTTCGTTAGTTCGTTCGTTTTTCGGCAGGATAACTCCAAACGTTCAAAACGGATTCTGATGAAATTCGGTGTAAGGTCACGGTTTGACCCATCAAACAATCCATAGAATTTCTGTGGTTATCTGTTATCTCACTTTGAATTACAACCACAAAAGTAGATTGCATCGCCTTGGGCCGTAGGCCGGCGTGTGCTGCAAGCTGCCATATGCGCCCCATACTCACTGACCGCTAGTTTGCGAAGCGGTGTTGTGCTTAGAATTGTGAGTGTGGGTGGTGACAAGGCAGGAAGCAAAAACAGTGGCATTGTTTGTTTAAGATGACTTTGCTTAAAATAAAGTAACGCCGAGAAGACGTCTCATCTGCAACGATGACATAAATTTGAATGATTTAAAGGGTTAAGTTAAGTTCCACTATTTACGCGAAGTTCTGCGTAGTTCAAAATCTTGCAGTTACAGCTCGTCACGTACCGCCTTCAACCATTTTCTGAACATTTGCATACACCCGCCGTCGTGTGCACTCTACTCTTTTCAAGTACTCCGCTGAGTGGACCTCATTTCATTTTTTGCCATGTAGTTGTAAAACAGAAAAGGTATAGCGACGTTGTACGAATTAGCCACTGATATATGACAATAACCCCGGCAGCCGCACCAAGATTCTGTGACAACTCTGCAGCAAACAGACCAGGCACATCCTGGATCCACAGAGCAAGGATCAGAGGCCGCGTGCTCGTAAAGAACAGCGAAGGAATTTTCTCCGCGTGGGGTCAGACAGGCAGGGTGCCGTCTTCCATCACTCGTGTTTGCCTTTGCCTGCTGAAACGCGGTCACAGAGACGTATCGCTCGCCCTCCAGTCGCCATGCTGACATCAAAGAACCAAAGGTCTTCACACATGGCCTTTGACCTCTCCGCACCCCACCACACATTCAGAGTGCAGCACTTGATACCCTCACTTGCCATACCCAACATGCGCCACCCTTAGCCAACAAATATTTTTCAAATACATATTTCATAATCCAGACCGGACTATCTGGCTATATGTTCTTTCCTATCTATCCCCCCCCCCCTCTCTACTGTGCCCTTCTCTGGGCTACTTATTCCATAGATGATTCTTCTAGATGTCCTCGTCCGCTCTGATATATTTTCAAATGATGGTAGAAATGCAACATAAAGCCCTTTTGAGTGGTTCATTTCTTCCTCAACTAAAGTACATGAACTATAAGCTGTGGATGTCTTGACATGAAAAAAAGCAGGGTGAAGAATAGATGGAATGAGCATGGGGATAAGGGATGAGGAGGGAAGAGCGGCAGCGGATTGGAGCTGGTGAGGGAAGTAAAACTAAGAAAGAGAGCGAGAATTTGGGACTGACTGTTGCGCATTAAACCGCAATGATGTCATAATCATTCTGGAATCAAAATACCACCAAAAGCCTATTCAGTGACCACTGACTGGCTCTTTCATGTTGTGCCAAGGACTTCTTCTGGCGTGCAGTTCTATGTATGAGTTTATTACACCACTTTCAGAAGGAATGCATCACAATGTAATGCTTGAGCAACCAAACATAAAAGCCTGATAGCAGCTTTTCAACATGCAATCACTGCCAGGTGAAACCAATTGATTTGCCGCTATAATCTATTAGTCGCGGTCTATCAGTGTGTATTCAGTGCATTGTGCACCTGCTTTCTGTGGGGTTCTCGGAGTATGTAAGCGATTAGCTGATTGGTATGAAAGTGCATGGCCCCATTAGATATTCCCAATGGAAAGCGATTGGGTTGACGCTAAGACATGCATGTACTGCAACGAGACAAACTGTTCCGACCTTAAGCTCTCAAGAGGGGATATCTCTTCGAGGCGTGACCAATGTTTAGTAAATCTTAGTTTGGTGCCATTGACGCTAATATTGTCAAGAGGCATAGAAAAGATCTTGGTACTCTTTTGTGGAAAGAATCGATTCGTCAGACTTGAGCTGTTCGAGCAGTTATTCTCGCTAGCAAATTCTACACATTTTCATCTGGCTTCTTGTCATTATTTCATTTTGACTCTTTTATGCACTTCTTTCATTCTCAACACGAGATACACATACTTCTGTGCGCAGAATCTTATCGTCTTCTTATCGTGGTAGAGCTACTCTTCTTGAACAAGCAGTGTCGTTAGTAGGGTGATCTGAATGGTGGACCTTGGTGAATGAGGATACGTTGTTTCTTGATAAGGGTGCAGTTTGCCAACGATTATTGCCAAGTCTGCATTAGGCTATGGGTGCCTGTGCACACTGCCACCATATGAGAGCGGAAGTACATTTACTGAGCACACACAGGGTCTCCAGCCATCGCTCTAGGACAACGAGGTCTATTAGTATTTCTGCACAGTAATGGCTGCCACTCCACAAGAGGGGGTATGACTGCCTCGGCGGACCGAGAGAAACTCGGACGTAAATTATATCCATAGCTTTGCTCATTCGTGCTACGAGACTGGCATTGAAATAACTGGTTTCTCGCGCAGGCGAGGAGGTCGGTAAGACGTTCGAAACGGAGTAGGATTCATCCTTTGCTGCATATTTACAGTGAGTATCAAAGCCAACGACATTAATTATTTCATTATGGCGTCCAGTTTCGTATTTCCTCCTGCCTGCCGTATTTACTAATCAAGAACAAAAGTGCACGCGTTTTCGCTAGAATCAGAGATTTGATTATAAATAACTGATAGTTTGAAGGCTTGATGGAATTCTAAATGGGCATTAGTCCATCTTCATAGATAACGTTACATTTCGGAAGTACAGTTTCCTCCATTTTTGTACAATACAATAGTTTCAGGAGATTTGCAAACATTTGGACCAACCAGTGGTGTGAATTGTTTCAGACAGCCTTCCAGTTACTTTGAAATTTTTTTGCTATTGGCATGTTTATGTTGTAAGACGCACCTCGTCAAATTATGACATATTTAGTGCTGTGGTTGAGAATGACTTATTCTGTTTGAATGGTTTACTTCATTCTAGAATGGAGCATTCACATGAACTATTGGACTCAATTTAGACAATTGCATCATGTAAAAAGACCGGTATAATTTATTAAATGTGTTGATCGAAAATTCTACAGGAAAAGACACAGCGCCAAAGATTATACACGTGAGCCGTCTGAAGCAATTCATAGCGTCAAAATCGGATGAATGTTTGACTACTCTAACAATAATCTCGTATGGTGAAGACCATTACCCTGCACTGGAATTATGGTTCAGATCCGGCAACTCACGAGAAGTATACCACACGAATAAATAAATCCCCATTTCACAATAATATTTAGGAACAGCAGATGGCAGTGCAAGAGTTGGCACCGCGGTCGTCGAGGTCACGTGGTGTTGAGATCGATGTCCGCCTAGCAATGGATTGCTTGGTGCGTAACTGATGGAGAAGTGACCAAATGTTTGTTCCACAAATGTGATCCGTATTACGTCAAGCGCGCTCCTCACATCCGTGAGTGGTGGTGGTTGGGGTGTAGACGGGATTTATGGTGTGGGAGTGAGGACGATCGCCTCAGAAGTCAACAGGGTATCTCAATTCTCCTAGTCTTGCCTCGTGCAGCACTCTGCGGTCAACGAATTCATGCTGAACAAACAGATAGAGCCCGTGTCTAAAATCTTCTTGTTGGTAGAGGCGATTCTTTACCACGTAAGCTCCAGGAACATTACAGGTTTCATCCATATTTCTTGCATTACTTTACAGGTCGTGCCTTCAGCAATGGACGGTTCCTTTGGCCTTCCCGCTGTGAAGGAGACACGGGCAATGGACGCTGCTCGCTTCAGGAACAAGACACAGGAACGCATGCTGCACGAGAAAGTAAGCTTAAGTATATTACTCCTCTTACTCCTTTGACCTCTAGCAAACCGTTTTGGGGGTCTGTGTGTTTATGAGCTCTGATCGACGCTGGCGATAAGATATGACGCTGATACGATCATTTTACATGCTGAGTACCCGTGTATGGAATTCGATGTGTGTTTACTGCGTTCGTCACGTCGCAAGAGCAGTGATGGTCGATGCCACCTGTGCTGTGAAGTTGCACTCCCAAGCGAAATATTCCATAGTGCACCGTCCATACCCACTCAAGATTAGAAGAGGATCCCTCGCGAAGAACCTCCTGGTTTCATTATGAGTGCATGGAAATCCTTACTTTGGTCCCAGCGTGTGTGCCTAAGCACAGCCTATATGTTGTTCTTTTGAGTACCATGGACTCTCCTTCTCATAACTATCGGTGTACCTACCCTAACTCCCTCACACTGACAAACTTTGTTCATTGTTGATGGTGTGCTCGTGACTCTGTATGGAATCCAAACTCTACTACTAGAGAGACCATTGTCTCGAATACATTATAGATTTTATAACTGAACGGTCCATTACGTGTTAAATGCATCTTATCTTCCACAGAAACTTACCAAGAGTCTTACATCCAAAATATGTTGATATTGGATATTTCTTATAATCGAATTCTCACCCACCCTTTGTCTCTTGCAGGTAGATCGTCTGGAAGCAAAGCGGAAGACCTCGGCAGGCAAAATGACATCGCAGAAGAGTGACGTCACGCGCTTCCTCAACAACATTCCTCCGAGCAACCTGCGTTGCGTGGTCTGCCCATTCGGCCTTTCGGACAGACAGCGCTCCACCTATCGGCATATCCGTCGGGGTTTCCACCCCAGCATGAGCCTGGAACAGTTCGACAGCAAAATGGCGCAACTTCGGCACCAGAGGCAGTCACTGAGACGGGAGGGGACCATGTCCGACGGAGGAACGGACGCCAGCGGAGCTGGCATCGTGGACCTGGGCAGATATTCCTTCTGCTCGCCCCTCAGCAAGCACAAGATGACCATGCGAGAAGCCTTCGACAGGGCAGTGTCCGAAGACGTCAGATTTGTAAGCGCCGACAAGTCCCCAACTCCCACTCCAAGGAAAGGCTTCTACAGCCACCTGGTCCCTGTGAGTTCCAGCAACAGCATGCGTGATGCCTCCCGCAGGGACCAGGACTCGCTTCAGAGGAGAGCCAAAGAAGTCACCAACGCACATTCGAGGCAGAAAGGAGTTCCCAGTGACAAACAGGACAGTTCAGTTTCGTTCCACGTCAGTGGAGTTGCCGTGAAGAGATCCGGCAAGAATCTCCCTGGCATTTCTCCTCGTGACCAAAAGATAGCCCGATAGCAGGCGGCTGGTGATTCGCTGTGGTATGATTGATACTGAAAAGTCAAGAAGTGATCATTGTTCTGTGCCTTGAAGACAATTTGGCTAGTTGTCTTCGCAGACATATTAGAGGTGCTTTGTTGAGCGAGATACTGTAATCGATAAAAGACACGTTGGTCAAATATAAGCAGGCTCCAAAAGCCCTCCCACCAGAGGTTCCAGCTGATGAGTGGGATCCGAGCGGCTCCAATCGTATGTAACTCTTAAGCAAAACTTTTACCTGGTCAAATCGCTTTCAGGTCGGATACAACCCACCTGATATGTTAACATTAATTACGCAAGTTGCATGTTTCGTGCATTGTTTGTCTCGTGATCAAGGAGAGTAAGAAATAATGTTATCAGTTTCTAATTCGAATATAAAAATATAGAAAGACTCGATTCCTAAAGTTTTCCATTTCAGCACTAAACTTGAATGAAAGGCATGCTGAGTTATGTAATTATCTCGAAGTCGAACATTTTTATATGCATCTAGTGTTGACAGTAAATCAATTCAAGTACAGGCGACTTTCACAGACACTGAAGGATATTCATAAAAACTTTTTTTATTGAAGGGCACGATATATTTCAAGCAAAAAGTGTGAGGAAAAAGTGCAGCATCCAAATAAGAAAAGATTCTTGATTCTGGTTCCCATAGGAGAAAATGAGGGCTTACAGCAAACGTAGCGATATGCACAAATTCATACAGGCACCACTTGGAATCTTTGTTTGCTCTTTTCCTCCTCTCTCGCATTAAAAACTGTACAGCTATTGGTGACTATACTTGCCCTGTTTGTATTATGATAGATATATCGTCACTCTGTTGGTCGAAATATACCAAGTGTCTCCATGTGCCACAACGGTTTGTTAACTATTAAAGTCAATAATTCGAGCCATGATAGGGAAAGACATTCTACGGTGTATATAGGCGAATAAATTGCATTCATTCTATAAAATAATGACAACTTTTCATGCCCTCAACCGTAACGTGTTATGAACGTTATTATGCAACAACAAGCAACACCATTTACCTTTGGAAAAAAAGCAATGTATACACGAAAATAACATTACTTGATAAGATTTAGCAAAATACTGTTTTCTTTGACATATTTCATAGCTCGCATTGTTAAATAACATTTACAGCCACAATCCTCAATGAGAAGTATGCACACGAAACAATGCACATCCAAAAGGCCGTTCCTCGAAACCCCTAGCTGACGACCATGTCAGCAAAAACCAGAGCTGTTGATAGGCACGGATTTGTCGAACCTGCTATCCAATTTCGTTCTTTAAAAGTTGGCCTTATCCCAGCAGGTCAACTGAAATCCGTGATTCATTCCACGTGACCCGACGAACATGATACTTTTTCATCAGTGTGCTTTAACCTGCACCAGGGCGGTAACTCACACAAGGGAAGTGAGGGTTAGAAACACCTTTGAAGGAAAACACGGCCTGGGTCAAATTCAGTGGAAGTGGCGGGGTTACGGGAACTTCGATGTGCAGTTTCTTCGTTCAGTGGACAGGCAGCCTGAAGTCTCTTTCCATGACGAGGAAGAGCACGATGGCGACTACTCCGAGAACCAGGACAACAGTGAAGTTGAAGATTAGAAGCCCGCTTCGGATACTCAGCTCCTGGAGTAAAGAGAATGGTTTTTGCGGTGTAGCAAAACATGTATGTCATTGTGCCCGTATTTGGCTAATTCCATGCTTGTAGTAAACAAAGGAAATGTATTTTTGAGGTGATGCTGACTGCATAAGCGATAAGAGAACTCTGCCCGCTTGGACCTTCACAAGGTTTCAAAATTGACAGGATTCCTCAAAGAATGGGGAAAACATACGTCAAGTTTGAGTTTAAAATGGGCGAACTGAATCAATGACAAGAAGAAGAAAAAGAAGAAATAGTAGTAGTGGTAGGTAGTGGTAGTAATAATAGTAGTAGTAGTAGGAGGAAGAAGCAGAGGAGAAGAAGGAAGACAAGAAGGAGGAAGAGAAGAAGGAGGAGGAGGAGAAAGAGAAGGAGGAGAAAGAGGAGGAGGAGGAGGAGAAAGAGGAGGAGGAGGAGGAGGAGGAGGAGGAGGAGGAGGAGGAGGAGGAGGAGGAGGAGGAGGAGGAGGAGGAGGAGGAGGAGGAGGAGAAAGAGGAGGAAGCAGAGGAGAAGGATGAAGAAGAAGAGGAGGAGGAGGAAACAGAGGAGGAGGAGGAGGAGGAGGAGGAGGAGGAGGAAGAGGAGGAGGAGGAGGAGGAGGAAGCTGAGGAGAAGGAGAAAGAGGAGGAGGAGTAGGAGGAGGAGAAGGAGGAGGAGGAGGAGGAGGAGGAGGAGGAGGAGGAGGAGGAGAAAGAGGAGGAGGAGGAGGTGGAGGAGGAGGAGGAGGAGGAGGAGGAGGAGGAGGAGGAGGAGGAGGAGGAGGAGGAGGAGGAGGAAGCTGAGGAGAAGGAGAAAGAGGAGGAGGAGAAAGAAGCAGAGGAGAAGGAGGAGGAAGCAGAGGAGAAGGAGAAAGAAGAGTAGGAGTAGGAGGAGGAGAAGGAGGAAGAGGAAGAGGAGGAGGAGAAGAAGGGAAAGGAGAAAGAATAGGAGGAGTTTATTGTAACGCGCCTGATTAAAGAATTTTCGAAGACAGCGCCACTTGAGAACAAAATAGCCATGCATTCCGTGTTTTTTCGCATGATTTTTGCAAGTGACAAAGACACATTTAAATGGCACACTTTCGATGGAACGAATGCCCTAACTTTCCAAATGTCATCAATCGCTGCAAATATTTAGACTGACTATATCTTAGCAGAAATTACATTGTGTTCAATAACTCATACTGACCGTTGTAATCGTAAATACATTCTTCGAGATAAACCATCACTCTCATTTTATGTGGACATTTGAATAATTAAAATAATATATCTGTACTAATCTTTTTCTACTATTGGAAGCTAAAATCATCTAAAACACACTGTAAGGAGAACACCTACCAAGTCGTAGAACTCGTTGTCCCCTGTCTGTAGCTGTGTGCTAGAGGCACTGCTGGAAGAGGGAATCACGTTGGAGTGGGAGGAGGCGGGGCTCATCTCAAAACTCCCCGTCTTCTTCTTGAACTCTGCAAGCACGGGATGCACCATTTTCTACACTGGTTGACATGGACAAGACCACAACAGCTTTGATTTACTGAACCCGAAACGAGAATGCCGAAGAATAGGAAAATTCAAAAACTCATTTTATCACAGCTTGTACCAAACCAACGAAGCTTACTGTGCAGTCCTGTCATTCTGAGAAAAGGAAATAACCATTTCTGCTGTTGCCGAGAGAAACATGTTCGGTCGAAAACAACGCTTGATGTCAACTAAATGTTATTTGCAAAGTTTGAGCACACCTTGATCGATTCTTTACTTACTGCGGAAAAGTTTTTTCATCCAGAAAGGAAAAGTTTCCATGAAGATGACAAAAAAGATCTGGAAGACGACGACTGTCCAGATGAGAGCGAAGACAGGGTAGGCCGTGTCCGACTTGCCCAGGTCCAGGCCAATCAGGCAGGCGGTCACTGAGAAAGAGAACCCCTCCATTGCATCCAAATAAGCTTGAACTACGTTTCAAGTTGGCAGGAGGTTAATAGCAGGAAAAAACAGTGTTAGCTTTATTTCACACACTCCTGTGTTGATATATTTTGGTGTTCAGAAACTGGAACGCGTCAGTCTTGCAGGGAACATGACAAGAGAACAAGAATCAAGGTCAAGCACACAGACGCACGCGCTCTCACAGATACGCTAACATGCACACAAATACGCATATATGTACACATTATACGATCATTTTAGGATATTCATGATAATTATCTAAACTTATGCGCCCGCGTACACACAAACACACATACACAAACACACGCACTGACAGTCACACGAGTTCGCTCTTATTTTACGTACACGCACTTGGCGCACTCCCCCGCCTCTCAATACCACTCACCACCATCCCCAACCCCTAAAAGCCCCCCCCCCCCCCCCCCCCCAAACACGCACACACATACTATACAAACAAACGCACGCGAACACATAAAATGCACACATTGACGTCTCCGAGAACACACGCAAACACACGCAAGCACACACGCACGCACACACACATACACACAAAGACACACACGCACACCTCACACGCACGCACACACACACACACACACACACACACATATACACACACACGCACACTTCTCACAATACACACGTACAAATACATATACATACAGATGCACACACGCGCATATGCACACACACACACACACACACACACACACACACACACAAACTCGCACACGCACGCGCCCGCGTGTGCACACACACAAACACGCACTCACGCACACACACACACACACACACACACAAACACGCACGCACGCACACACACGCACGCACTCACACACACGCACACACACGCACATACACACACCTGCCAGAAGGTAGGCCAGCACGCCTACTCCCCAGTGAGACCAGTTGAAGACCACGCGACCCGGGGCGTGGGTGCCTGGTCGGAACAGCGCCATGATGGGCTGAAATCAGCACGTTGAACTCTGTTGGTCAGACAGCATGAGGTTTGACGTCCACCAAGAAACAATGCAAGACTTATATTCACTGAGGAGCGTCATCCATGAGTTGTCAGGCATCACCATCGGTGGAATTTTAGTTATATAGAATGGGTAAGAATATACTGCCTCCATCTCTGTCTCTCTCTCAGTCTCTGCCTGCCTGCCATCCTGCCAGCCAGCCTGCCAGCCTGCCAGCCTGCCAGCCAGCCTGCCAGCCAGTCTGTCTGTCTGTCTGTCTGTCTGTCTGTATGTCACACACGAATGTACGACATACATGTACATTTTAACAGACATGCACACAGACACCCATTTATATACATACTCTGCATGATTGCGTGTAAATGTAGGTGTACATGTGTGTGTGTGCGTGTGTGCGCGCGTGTGTGTGTAAATGTGTGTCCAAGTGAGTGCGTGTGTGAGTGTGTGTGTATGTGTGTGTGTGTGTTTGTGTGTATGTGTGTGTGTGTGTGTGTGTATATATATGTGTGTGTGTGTGTGTGTGTGTGTGTGTGTGTAGGTGTGTGTGTGTAGGTGTGGGAGAAAAAGATTGTGAGAGAGAGGGGAAAGGGGCAAAAACCGAGTGTATCTATTGCGGTGTAAACGGAAAGAAAGACATTAACAAGAATTACTATAAACTTATTGCTTTGACCTGACTGTAAAAATATCTCGCAACGAATGCTCTTTGAAAAAACAAAAACAATGAAGCTCAAGAACAGACTTGTCACAGCATGATAGCTGTAACGTTTGAACAGCGTAAGTGATGCACTGTCTTCCTACGTTGGTAAGGGACAGAACGACGATAATAAATCCCAGAATCGGATGGAGCTGATGATACATCTTCCCTGGAATGGCTGGTATCTGAAATAAGAAATGAAGACGTTTTCATTTATTGTCATCTCGATCCATATAAATCTCTTTTATATTCAATATTCAGAAACAAACAATACGACCATTTCGGAGCGTTTCAAATACAGCAAAACAGCTATTTTTAACATGTTTAGAGCATCGAGTCTAGAGGCAAATCTTGATTGGAAATGCCGCCGTCCATTCCGCACCTCGTTTGTCCTTCCCCTTCTCAGATGTTAGATCCTTCCTCCCATGCTTACTCCACGGACAGTTCCGCATCTTCCATGTGGAATCTGAACATCTAACATAGAGTGGAGTTTCAGCAGAATGACGTGCTAATTACAGAGACGCTGCTATTTATTTCTACAGTGTGGCTCTACCCGTAGAGCTTGCTTACCTTGCTGTAGCCCATGGCTTCGACCAGAATGATGAGGAAGGAGAGGAGGGTGATGCCGAGCACCAGTACCATGCATGTGCGATGGATCTGCAGAGGAAAAGGGTAGCTAGTGTCATGTGTACCTGTAAAGCTGACGAATGCGTCCATTTTACATTGAAGGATGTCCTCTCTCTCTCTCTCTCTCTCTCTCTCTCTCTCTCTCTCTCTCTCTCTCTGATAGACACCTGGCTGCACGCCATTAACACCACAAAAGTGATAGGATCTGTCTTCCTAGATTTCAGAAAAGCTTTTGACATGGTACATCACGGCATACTATTGGATAAAATAGCTCTTTATTTTCATGGTCACACGACTGTGAAGTTTTTTCAACCATTCCTGGATAATCGACAACAATGTGCCCAATTCGATGGGCACGTTTCCAAGTATGGTATTCTAAAAGCGGGTGTCCCACAGGGATCTGTACTAGGCCCCCTTTTATTCTGCTTATTCATAAATGACCTACCCTTGCATGTCACAGATAGAAAGGTCTAATGTAACATGTTTGCAGATGATACAACGCTGTCTACCGCGGACAGCTCAACCGAAACTGTGGCAGATAAACTCCAAAAGAGTCTTGATGAAATATGTTGCTGGTGTCTTTCAAATCATATGGTCCTCAACCCGTCCAAAACCAAGTATATGGTGATAACCACAAGGCAAAAACATCAACTACATCCTTTGTCACTCCCACTCTCACTTGATGCAGGGCCGATAGAAAAGGTGAAAGAACACAAAGTGCTTGGGGTGATGATTGACGAACAGTTAGACTGGAATTCACACATAAATCTGATGTGCAAAAAGATTTCAAGCAATCTCTTTCTACTGTCAAAGCTGAGGCACTTTGTAGACACAGAAACCCGCAAAATCTTTTTCAGTGCCCACATCCTATCACACATCAATTACGCATCAACATTGTGGGATAACTGAAGTGAAGCTAATTTGAAGAGAGTTAATTAATTCACTGTACAGAAGAGCTTCTAAGCTTATGATTCCAAATAAATCTCTCAGCACTGAAAAGAAAATGGAAATGCTTGACATTTTGCTTCTCCATAAGCATCTGCAGCTCAATAAGTGTGTTCTTGTGAAAAAGGTAAAAGATGGTCGAACGCCAGAATATCTAAGCAAACTATTTGAGCAGTTATCATTCAGAGGACATGACAAATTTCTCCTGCCTCAGCCTCGCATCGATTTGTTCAAATCGAGCCTATCTTACTCTGCGGCTGCTCTGTGGAATACTCTGCCTGATGACATAAAATGTATTCAAAGACAAAATTTTGCACTATTCTCAGGCATCATCCTATGACATAGTTTTCCACGCTTTCATCCGACGTCTAGACAGTGGAATGGCTAAGTGTGTATCCTATATTGTTCATTTTTCACATATGCTTACTTCAGGCCACCCCTGGCTGAACTATTGGAGGGGTTCTGGCTGATTGGGGGTGGGGGAGTAGGGGAGGGAGTGTACATCAAAAGGCTTTGGCCTACAGGTATGTTGTTTGTTTTTAACATTTGGATGTTTAGAAAATAGTTTCTATGTATATGTTATTGTAGTTACGTCAAGTTCCATAATTATTTGAATTTTGCTTCTCTGGTACACTATCTACCCATTTCAGTATGTTTAAGAAAGTGTACATGTATAATTATACTGACTCTCTCTCTCTCTCTCTCTCTCTCTCTCTCTCTCTCTCTCTGTCTCTCTCTCTCTTTCTCTGTGTCTGTCTCTGTCTGTCTGTCTCTCTCTCTGTGTCTGTCTCTGTCTGTCTCTCCCTCTGTCTGTCTGTCTGTCTGTCTGTCTGTCTGTCTGTCTGTCTGTCTGTCTGTCTGTCTGTCTGTCTGTCTGTCTGTCTGTCTGTCTGTCTGTCTCTCTCTCTCTCTCTCTCTCTCTCAGTGTGTGTGTGTGTGTGTGTGTGTAAGTGTGTGAGTGTGTGTGTATGTGTGTGTAAGTATGTGAGAGAGTGTGTGTGTGTGTGTGTGTGTGTGTAAGTATGTGAGTGTGTGTGTATGTGTGTGTAAGTATGTGAGAGTATGTGAGTGTGTGTGTGTGTGTGTGTGCACGCGCGCGTGTGTGTGCGTGCAAGTGCGCGTGAGTACATGTGTGAGCTCGTGCGTGTATGTCGTAGGGTCAATGTAGTAGAGCGTGTGCGTATTTTTTTACGTGAACATGGCTTTTTAGTGGGAGAGCGCGTGCGCATGTGTACAGTAATTACAAGGAATTAATGTACACACGAGGAGGGTACGAGAGTGTTTCACTCGAATTATACTTGTATAAGGCTCCTTGCCTTGGAGATACCATTACATATAAAACTTGATCCAAATGAATGAACAGGTATATGTTTGAATGCAGGAAAGAGGTAACGTCTGTAGCCCATTATTCCTTCACACACACACACACACACACACACACACACACACACACACACACACACACACACACACACACACACACACACACACACACACACACACACACTTAAATCAAGTGACTGTACCTGAAGTCTTACCAACAACACATACAAACTGACCATTCACGCATACGTATCTATTGTGCCACTGTACAGGCACAGACAACCCGTACATCTTTTGAATAACAACTCTTATTGGGAAGTAGATGCGGAAGAAAAGAAAAGCATCATGCACATTATTATCATCACATTCGCCAGCATTACCAAAGTCACCAGCGTCAGGACTTACGTTGAACCAGAGCTTGACGCCAAAGTAGACACGGGAGGGATACAGGTCCTTGCCGTAGCGGGCCGCCATGATGGCGCAGCTGACCAGAATGATCCATGACATCAGCATCATCACGCCTGCAGCCAGAGGTCATCAGGTTCAAGGTCAAGTTATTCAAGAGAATGCTGCATTCGGTAGTGTGGTGCCTCGTCGAGGAGACGTACACGGACTCTGTACTGTTGGTTTCCTTATGGTTTACATCGCCGTGTATCTTTTTCCTCGTGTACCTTTTCCGACTCTTTGAGCATCCATTCCATTCTTTTTCCTTGTCAGAGCTTGTTTTCGTCTGCTCTCTCTCTCTCTCTCTCTCTCTCTCTCTCTCTCTCTCTCTCTCTCTCTCTAGCGAGTCCCCTGTGGGTTGGGGGTCAGAATAGACCCACCGCGTCTCCCTATATGATTCGTAAGAGGCGAATACCTAGGGACAACGGGACTTGATTTTTGCTTATTCTATTCTCGTGATTCTCGTGCTCAATGGCCTTGTATAGCCGACACAGGTTGATAGGCTGTAAATCTCCATCCATCCGTCCGCTCTCTGGCGATCATGATAGCTGCGCCCTGCACAATGTACATGTCTCTCAGTCCAAGGGTGGGATCACAGCATTTCAAGCAACCCTAATTACAGTTTGTGACATGGATATGTGTAAGCGTGCTTGCGTTTGTGCGCGCGCAGATGTCAGTGTGCGATATTGTGTGAGTGCATGCGTGATGTGTGCATGTTTCTCTATCTGTCTCCAGTGGGTCGTAGGACCCAGTTTGTGTGTGTAGCCGTATGCTTTATATTATCAGTATATGTAAGTACGATGTATGCATAATAATGTGAGTGTGCGTTTGAGTGTGTGCACGTGGGCATGTAATGGTAGGAGGAAGGGTGGGGGTGGGTGGAAGCGGGTAGAGAGAGGGGTTTAGGGAGAAAATGGGAGGGAGGTGAAAGGAGGGGGTGGAGATCCTATATTTCTGTAAAAATGTGTATTTGATTGTGTGTCTCTACTGTTTCGTGTGAGCGCGCGTGTG
The DNA here is from genome assembly GCA_034096865.1 of Theodoxus fluviatilis. NCBI lineage: Eukaryota > Metazoa > Mollusca > Gastropoda > Cycloneritida > Neritidae > Theodoxus > Theodoxus fluviatilis. Next base: position 53,604 of record JAWQFJ010000123.1, on the reverse strand, counting down.
TGAATATGTGTGTATGTGTGTGTGAGTGATTTTGTGTGCGCTTGCACAAGTGCGGGTATGTGTACATATGCGAGTGTTTGTGTGTATGGATTGATGATGATGGTGGTGGTGGTGGTGATGTGTGTACGTGTGTGTGTGTGTGTGTAAGTGGTGGGTATTTTGTGCGTGTATATATATGCATGTATGTGTGCGTGTATGTGTGTGTATATACGATGAATCTGAATGTATGCGTATGTGCATGCATTTGTATACGCGTGAGTGCAGGGGGAAAATGTGCGGCGCGCGCGCGTGTGTGTAGGTGCATTTGCGTATGTGTTCCCATGTATTTTTCTTTATTGCACTTTCTGATTTATTTCCTGCGTCTCATATTCTCCATGTTAGCTTCATCTTTTCGTCAGTATGCGTTCTCGTCTCTTATGAATGTTATATCACATTTGTCTTTGATGACCGTCATTGTGTTTTTTCCTTTGGGTTCAAGTTGTTTATTGCATTAAAATCACTGTGCGTCTGTATTTGACAGCTGTCATTGTGGGGTTTTTGTGTGTGTTCAAGTTGTCGTCTCATTGTATGAATATCACTGTGCTATAGCGCTTGATAGCCGTCACTGTGTTGTATTCTGTGTGTTCAAGTTGTCGTCTCATTGTATGAATAGCGCTGTGCGTTAGTGCTTGATAGCCGTCACTGAGTTATATTCTGTGTGTTCAAGTTGTCGTCTCATTGTATGAATAGCGCTGTGCGTTAGTGCTTGATAGCCGTCACTGTGTTATATTCTGTGTGTTCAAGTTGTCGTCTCATTGTATGAATGTCACTGTGCGTTAGTGCTTGATGGCCGTCACTGTGTTATATTCTGTGTGTTCAAGTTGTCGTCTCATTGTATGAATGTCACTGTGCTATAGTGCTTGATAGCCGTCACTGTGTTATATTCTGTGTTCAAATTGTCGTCTCATTGTATGAATGTCACTGTGCGTTAGTGCTTGATAGCTGTCACTGTGTTGTATTCTAAGTGTTCAAGTTGTCGCCTCATTGTATGAATATCACTGTGCTATAGCGCTTGATAGCTGTCACTGTGTTGTATTCTGTGTGTTCAAGTTGTCGTCTCATTGTATGAATAGCGCTGTGCGTTAGTGCTTGATGGCCGTCACTGTGTTATACTCTGTGTGTTCAAGTTGTCGTCTCATTGTATGAATAGCGCTGTGCGTTAGTGCTTGATAGCCGTCACTGTGTTATATTCTGTGTGTTCAAGTTGTCGTCTCATTGTATGAATGTCACTGTGCGTTAGTGCTTGATGGCCGTCACTGTGTTATACTCTGTGTGTTCAAGTTGTCGTCTCATTGTATGAATGTCTCATTGCGTTAGTGCTTGATGTTGTATTATGTGTATTGAAGCAGTTGTCTTTATTAAATCGACCTTTTATAGATTAAGCCAACACCATATACTCAGTAGTAGCCAAAATTTATCAAGGCATTTGCAAAGAAAGGAACCCTTAATATTGAATAACAAAAAACGTTTGAACCCTTCTTTATTAACATTCTTATAACACACAGCACAAGACTATGGCACAATGATATTCTAATTATGGTGTTGAAATATCTGAATTTACGAGATGATATATCTGCAGAAAACATAAAAATACTGTGTGCAAATGAAAATACAACTCGGATTGGTGTATGTACAACAGGAAATGACATTTTCAATGATATATCTTTCACACGAATTTGACATAACTTGTATGTGGTCTGGGGCTCAGAGACAAAAGTGCAAAATGCTGGTGCAGCATAAAAATCGAATGCTTTCAAGCATGAAATACGTGTAAGACAAACAAAAAGTTCCCATACATACACGTGTATGGAAACCCAACTAATATGTTTGCATGATCAAGTCCTGGCCATTATCAGAAGGATCAGGTCAATGAAAAGCACAGAAAGTCCAAAGGTGTAACTCCAGGAATGAATCGAACCTTCCGCAGCACCTGCAAAATAGCAAATGGCTCCTATCAACACGTCCTCATTGTGCCATAGATGTGCAGCACCTGCAAAATAGCAAATGGCTCCTATCAACACGTCCTCATTGTGCCATAGATGTGCAGGAGGTGCAAAATAGCAAATGGCTCCTATCAAACCGTCCTCATTGTGCCATAGATGTGCAGGAGGTGCAAAATAGCAAATGGCTCCTATCAACACGTCATCACTGTGCCATAGATGTGCAGGAGGTGCAAAATAGCAAATGGCTCCTATCAAACCGTCCTCATTGTGCCATAGATGTGCAGGAGGTGCAAAATAGCAAATGGCTCCTATCAAACCGTCCTCATTGTGCCATAGGTGTGCAGGAGGTGCAAAATAGCAAATGGCTCCTATCAAACCGTCCTCATTGTGCCATAGATGTGCAGGAGGTGCAAAATAGCAAATGGCTCCTATCAAACCGTCCTCATTGTGCCATAGGGTGTGCAGGAGGTGCAAAATAGCAAATGGCTCCTATCAAACCGTCCTCATTGTGCCATAGGTGTGCAGGAGGTGCAAAATAGCAAATGGCTCCTATCAAACCGTCCTCATTGTGCCATAGATGTGCAGGAGGTGCAAAATAGCAAATGGCTCCTATCAAACCGTCCTCATTGTGCCATAGATGTGCAGGAGGTGCAAAATAGCAAATGGCTCCTATCAAACCGTCCTCATTGTGCCATAGGTGTGCAGGAGGTGCAAAATAGCAAATGGCTCCTATCAAACCGTCCTCATTGTGCCATAGATGTGCAGGAGGTGCAAAATAGCAAATGGCTCCTATCAACACGTCATCACTGTGCCATAGATGTGCAGGAGGTGCAAAATAGCAAATGGCTCCTATCAAACCGTCCTCATTGTGCCATAGATGTGCAGGAGGTGCAAAATAGCAAATGGCTCCTATCAAACCGTCCTCATTGTGCCATAGATGTGCAGGAGGTGCAAAATAGCAAATGGCTCCTATCAAACCGTCCTCATTGTGCCATAGGTGTGCAGGAGGTGCAAAATAGCAAATGGCTCCTATCAACACGTCATCACTGTGCCATAGATGTGCAGGAGGTGCAAAATAGCAAATGGCTCCTATCAAACCGTCCTCATTGTGCCATAGGTGTGCAGGAGGTGCAAAATAGCAAATGGCTCCTATCAAACCGTCCTCATTGTGCCATAGATGTGCAGGAGGTGCAAAATAGCAAATGGCTCCTATCAAACCGTCCTCATTGTGCCATAGATGTGCAGGAGGTGCAAAATAGCAAATGGCTCCTATCAAACCGTCCTCATTGTGCCATAGATGTGCAGGAGGTGCAAAATAGCAAATGGCTCCTATCAAACCGTCCTCATTGTGCCATAGATGTGCAGGAGGTGCAAAATAGCAAATGGCTCCTATCAAACCGTCCTCATTGTGCCATAGATGTGCAGGAGGTGCAAAATAGCAAATGGCTCCTATCAAACCGTCCTCATTGTGCCATAGATGTGCAGGAGGTGCAAAATAGCAAATGGCTCCTATCAAACCGTCCTCATTGTGCCATAGATGTGCAGGAGGTGCAAAATAGCAAATGGCTCCTATCAAACCGTCCTCATTGTGCCATAGATGTGCAGCACCTGCAAAATAGCAAATGGCTCCTATCAACACGTCCTCATTGTGCCATAGATGTGCAGGAGGTGCAAAATAGCAAATGGCTCCTATCAACACGTCATCACTGTGCCATAGATGTGCAGGAGGTGCAAAATAGCAAATGGCTCCTATCAAAACGTCATCACTGTGCCATAGATGTGCAGGAGGTGCAAAATAGCAAATGGCTCCTATCAAACCGTCCTCATTGTGCCATAGATGTGCAGGAGGTGCAAAATAGCAAATGGCTCCTATCAAACCGTCCTCATTGTGCCATAGATGTGCAGGAGGTGCAAAATAGAATAGTTAAGAAGAATTTCAGTATACACTTTAAGCAGAAAGTGTCAGCGAAGCTTAAAGCAACACATAGTTTGAGTCAGCGATATGCAGTCAAATAAACGTGAGAATTCCTTTTTTGTGCAGCCACAGCTACGAGCGAAGCAAGCAAAAAACAATCCACATCAGCCCTGATCCTACAGCAAAGCACATACAGCGATAACCAAATGTGCAAGTGTTTTAGAGCCTCCGCTGCATGTGGTATGACGTAAATGAAAACAAATGAAAAGGAAAAAGAGAATGAAATTCAAGAAATAAAAAGAAAATAAAATCTCCCGGTCTTTTTAGTCAAGATGGAGGATTGTCACATACATGTATTTTTGTGGTTCAGTGGGGATGAAGACCTGCAGTACACACACTACACGTGCTATTCAGCCGATTTTGCCAAATCTTGATTTTGTCAATGATAAAAATCTAACGAAAATATATCATCTGCTATTTTCAAAACTGTATGTTATGTTTATGTCACCAACGTTGTGAACAGGATTTGATATGTAAAGAGTTAACATCACCACGCCAACACAAAACAGCCTTTCTCAGACTACACAGAAATAGGAAGCTTTAATCAGAAATTGGAACCGAAATCCCACAGTGGCCCGAGACATTTTGATTATTAAAATTTTAACATGCTGGTTTGGGGCAATGTTTATTCATTAAAATCTCAATTTCGTGATATAAATACCTGCTCTAATGGAATTTGACCAGGTTCTTTGGGGGTCATTTAAAATTTCAAACACTCCTCCAGCGAGCAGAACAGTCATGACATTATTTGCTGTACATGTACATGTACATGCATTCATTGCCTTCCACGTGTTGCTTCAGCCATTTGGCAGGAGAGAAATAGTCTGTTGACCTAGCGTGCACATGACAACTTATTCGTGTGAAACTACAAGTAACATCACATTACTTGTCGCTTGTCTGTAGTCTTTGTATGCCGTTTCAATGTTGCGCATCAATGTATATTAAACTGAACGAAACCTTGCGTTGGTTTTAGTTTTACATTGCGTTGACATCACGTAACTGAAGAATACTATGAATATAGCTAGTTGCGGATTCAATGAAGGCCCGTGTTACTGAATTTACATATCATCTCGTGTTTCATCCAAAAGGCAATTAAAAATTCTAATAGCTTAACTTTTGAAGCTTGTTATAACTGACTCTCATAGAGCTGCAGCAGACTTTGAAAAACTAAATGGGGAGACTCCTCTGTCGTTGCAGTATAGCTTCACAACATATCTTCAGAGTTAATGAATCTCTGCACTAAAACTAGATAAAACCCTTACATACTACTTGGCATTCCTCCTTCTGCCTGGAACATTTCATCACCCTGCAGCTCAGCCTTGATTTTCTCATCTGCGCAATACATATACTTCATGATCTATTTTTCGACTATAAATAACTTCATACGTGGTTGGTCTAATATTATGAGAACAGTTTTTCAGTTCCTCCAGTGTGTGAAACGCAGACTTACCGTGGGCTTTGACCAGACCGAAGGTGAGGCCGTGCCTGCTGATGACCATGTTGGACTGCAGGTCCACTCTCACGGCAGTGACAGGGGGCAGTACGTCATACCTGTGTGGGAACTTGCTTCCTGAAAGACCATAGAAGTGACCATTCAGGGGATCCTCCTGTGTGTTCGGGGCAAGAATTGACCCACCGTGTCTCCCTACGCGATTCGTAAGAGGTGAATAACTAGGGACACCGTGACTTCATTTTAGTTAACTCTATAGTGTTCTAGTGATTTCCGTGCTTAATGGCCTTACATAGCCTACGAAGGCTGATAGGCCGTAAAACACTATCCATCCATCCATCCATTCAGGGGTCGGCTATACATGATGACTGGACGTTGTCTTCCGCTTTTGCAATGGAAAATAACTATTCAAGCAAAGAATAGTGAATCATTTTCACACTTTGCTTTCCACAAAACATGAGGCAACTGCTGTTTATATTCTTTTTTATCAGCAATTACATTTTTAGACAAGCAGTACATTTCAGTGCAGGTTGTAGAAAACGTATCTAAATTCAAAGCATTGGGATGTTTTTAGGAGGCAAAATATTGTTTTTTTTCATGACAAATTAAATGTTGCTTTACTGAAATCACTTCACCATGTTTGCTCACTAAGCTAATCTTTTAACCCCTGTTCCCATTGACAATAATTTATAGCATCAAAATTTCCCTGCATAGGTGTGTTACTGTGAATAACTGAGCTACTTGGAGATACCTAAATACGATTTTCATCAGATACGTCGTTTTAAATGCAAATTTCGTTAAACTTTGGTCCACCAACCCATGATTTGGTGATCACGGAGAGGAACACAAAAATAAAAATTGTATTTCCACTTTATTTCAAATTCTTATTCTGCCAGAAAACTGCAAACGGCCCAATCTACAGGAGAGCATTTGTAAAAGCCGTCGAACTCAGCGTTAATGAATGGAATAGCGAAATTGACAAGGAAAAACACATATTAGCATTTTTCCATCCAGCAAACAACAATGCCAACAGTAAGAAGAGATCTAATCGTACGCAATGAATGTTCACATTAACTATGTCTTCCATATTTCTCTTCATACGCCTTTACGAGAGGGCGTACATTTCCAACTTTAAAAAGCTTCGTTTTTTATTGTCGCCTGGTGAGGCGAGACCACAAATCAAAGGGAAGTAACTCACCTCCGATTGCCTCCCCTTCAGCGAACATCAAGTACCAATCCTCGTTCAAGTCGAATGCGCGCCAGTCGGACGGGATGGTTTTGGCGCGCTTGAAGCTGCAGTGCATGATGCCGTTTGTAAAGGAACCGCTCTCCTCGCTTATTCCGTTGTGCGCCTGCAATTTGCGAGTTTGAAAAGTCATTGGTAGTCGGCAGGTCGGATGTCCTGACCCCTAGTTGCACCAACAAATTTTTTTCATTGTCTGACGGGAATAAGTATTGAAGACATTCGTCTGTGTAAAATTGAGATGAGAAAAAAAAGAAACATCAATTCTGAGCGAATTCAGTGGTTTGCACTTTTAGTTAACAAACTCATACATTTGAAACCATCCTGCGTGCGTGAAGGTATGTCATATTTACATTAGGTGGATTTATTTCAGTTCACCTTATGTGAGTGTACGTGTGTGTGTGTGCGCGCGTGTGTGCGTGCGTGTGTGTGTGTGTGTGTGTGTGTATGCCTGTGAGAGTGTTTTTCTGTGTAAACATGTGTGTATGTATGCGTGTACATGTGTGTTTACGCGCGTGTGCGTGTGTGTGTGTACATGTGTGTGTACGGCGCGTAGGTGCGGGCGTATTCTAAACATCTTGAGTGCAAACGAACATACTTCTACATCTGTAAGTATCCATGACTGCAGGTGACTCTTCTCTGCTCAATAGTTCCTCATGCATGACTATGCACGATATGAGTGCAACGTTGTTGCCTTTGAATACACGTAGACAGACGACTGTTACATTGCCTATGACGAAAAGATAGATGAGCACTGCCTTGCACTTACATCATCCAGACGTACGTTGTTGTCGGGAAGGTTGTAGGACTGGAAGACCGACATGCGTCCTTTGACAAGCAGGCACTCCGTCACGGAGTCATCTCCCTTGAAAAGACATGCGCAGTCAGGTGAACAAAGGCGCGTACAAAGGTGTGTCAAAACGCGAAGAAGCATGCATCCAGTGCCTTCATCGGCAGGTTGAAGGTTCGGTCCCCGCCGGATATCCTTAAAACTTTTGTGTCTGCCCGCTATGCCTTTGTTCGAAAATGGAAACTGTATAAGGAGAAATCTAGAAACATGCAACCGGTGGTATGTACTACTACGCACGTTTTCACACGCAGACGCGCGTTCGTGCATGCACGCACGCACGAGCGCAAGCACGCACGCACGCACGCACACACACACACACACATGTGTAGAATATGGTTTTACCCCTGCCTGAAGTAGGAAAATAGCTATGCGTTGATTTGCATGCGCTCTTCAACTGCACAAAAATATCTTTGATACTTTTTTCTCTCTCACAATTCCGTGTTTTAAATAGCACGTATAATGCTTAACAAGGAATATGTCATTTATGAATACAGCAGGACTAAATTAATGCCGTTTTCCTGTGATTTAAATGCTGGGATTTGCCATCAGCTAAAATGCTCAGGAGAAGCAAGTGTTTCTCAGGTACGCCTATAACATTAGATGAACCTCTTATAGTCCCATCTGTCGGTATTCATGAGTCTTTCTATAAAGCAATTTCGTCAACGTATCATAATACCGAAGACTACCCCAACGGAAGACATGCCTATGAATTTTGTGCTCTATTTTCGTCATCATGCAAGAATGGAATCTGTACGACTTTCTCACAGACATCACACAGACAGATGGTAGAAAAGCTCTTCACTCGCACAACTTTTCACCACAAAAAAATAAATCTGTTAACATCAACAAATGTGGACATTTCCATGAGTTATCTTCACCCATTGCTCACTACAGATGAGAACTTTCCAAACATCTCCACAAAGCTGCAGACCCTTCACCAGCTTTACCATTTTGAAATCCTTGGAGAATCCGATGGCTATCCACTTCTGGTGGTCGTTCCTGCCTGGGGGTCGGAACTTTATGTCGAAGGCAATGTCCCGCTGCAGATTTTGCCACGTGATCAGGAAGCTGCAGGCACCGTCTCCGCAGTCGTGGAAGCATCCCTTGGTCTGGCCACACTCGCGGTCGGCAGGAATGGTGAGGGCCTGTAGGGGTTCGATAGGCATTGAAACTTCTGGCTCTTTCGTTAGCTCATTTGTTCCCATTAACTGCACGAAAGCACTGATACCTTCAGTACCGTGTGGAACCAAAATTGTGCTTTTCAGATCACTTATCGCTGGGCACCTGATCATTATGTGGTATTCTTCTTCATCCCCTTCCTGGCGTTATGGACATAATGATTGAATTATTGTATCGTACCCGTGTTTTTGGATGTATACAACAGTAATGCCGATCAAAATTTAACAATGCCTCTCTGAAGATTTTTAAAAATATTGTACTAATATGCCTCTACTCAGAGAAAGAGAGAGAGAGAGAGAGAGAGAGAGAGAGAGAGAAAGAGAGAGATGCATTATTTTTTGGCCTATTAAATACACGTACAACGAAAGGGAAACACACACACAGGCGTGCACGCGCGCGCGTGCGCAGACACACACACACACACACACTCACAAGTCCTCAGTTTCGGACATTATTATGCTGTGCAAAGGTCTAGGCCAGTGCTTCATTGCCTCAGGTGTCCTAGATCTCGATTTTATTTTCAGATCACGAGAACATTACTCAGGTAATTGTCACTTAGCATTTCTTACTTCCGCGATCATGCAAAAACAAAATAATGTCTGACGACGCATGTTTTGATTTTAGATGCTTAATAATCCCATCCATCCCGCCAGTAATATTCTTGTTGAGTAGATTACTCGAACAACAAAAAGCACACACGCCACTAATTTTGTTAGTTTTCCCCCCTTCTGATTCAGTGCGATGAAGTGGGAACAAAAACATTAACATCAAAATTATGTATTATCAAAATTATGACCGTTGAGTTTACAGACATTTAATGGCCCTGTGAGACCTTCGGATCAATTTTAGTCGTATACATTGTACGCTGATCAGAAATGAGCAGCAGTTAAATATAAGTATGCACGCGAGTGCATGTGTGCCTGCATGCGTATGTGCAAGTGCGCACGTGTGAGTGTGTGTGTGTGTGTGTGTGTGTGTGTGTGTGTGTGTGTGTGTGCGTGTGTGTGTTTGTGTGCATGCGTGTGTGTGTGTATGTGTATGTGCGTGTGCGTGTGTGTGTGCATGCGTGTGTGTGTGTGTGTGTGTGTGTGTGCGTGTGTGTGTGTGTGTGAGTGTGTGCATGCGTGTGTGTGCATGCGTGTGTGTGTGTGTGTGTGTGTGTGTGTGAGTGTGTGCATGCGTGTGCATGCGTGTGTGTTGTGTTTCTGAATACAGGAGAATCGAATTATTTGTAAATGGATGAAGGCATTTTGAATTAGTTTGAACATGTGGAACAGGCTTACATGCATATTCTAGGCACGCACCTTTGCTTCACGAAATGAATTAAGTGTGTAGATGTCGTTTAATGTGCTTGTTTTTGTGTACCTTGGACTATCGCTTTATCTACTGTTTTTTAAATTGTAAATGAACAACTGCTTTCGGGCTCATGCCACGTAATGTAACAATACGCAACTTGTGTCGCCAGTTGTTATAGACGTGAAATGGGAAAAATTAGGTTGTGACAAACACGATAATTAATAAGAGGACTCGGATTAAGCAGAATCCTTTGTATTCCGTCTATACAAGCTAGAAATGTTTATTTACTAAACACGGAAATAGTTCGCACAGTAGTTGTGCGATTTTTGTGGAGACGGTATTGTGTGAGCTCCTTGACCAAACTTACTAAAATTTATTAATTAATTTACAATCAGGACAGCAGTTAAGATAGTTTATGATACCCATGAGATGTGTGGAAAATTGACACATAATTTCAACTAGTATCGATATTGGCTCAACCTTTGGACGTGATTCAATCAAATATCAATGTGTTGATGAAATCGTTAATATCATCAGGCATATGATTCAAAGGCCAATGACCTACGTGACTTCTATCCGAAAAAGCAAGTGCGGTCATTTTTAGTACACTGAACGTGACCAACATTGAAAGTCGAATTGTTTGCAACAAAATCAACTCGCTGTCCGACATTTTGAAAACACATGTAAAATGATATACTCATATTTATACATTGAGACTAACATAGGGTCGGAGCCGCTCGATGCCACCTCATCAGCAAGAGCCCCTGGCTGCTGGGCTCTCTGGGCCTGCTCCAGTAGCTCAGCCAGGGGCTGCTCCAGTAGCTCAGCCAGAGGCCTGCTCCAGTAGCTCAGCCAGGGGCCTGCTCCAGTAGCTCAGCCAGGGGCCTGCTCCAGTAGCTCAGCCAGGGGCGGCCCCAAGCAAGCAAACAGACCACTGGGAGGTGTCGGGACAGAGTCAGATCATTCAGATGCAACCGTGCGTTCAAATAAGTCTAAAAGATCGAGTACAACTCATGCACATACTTCACGTTGCTATAGCCTTTGCATGTGCATTTTAGATCGGACCATCTACGACCTCATTCAATATGTAAAACGAATGTTTTCAAGTGGCACAACGCACATATGAAAGACAAAACAGAACATCTATAGAATTTACTCATGTTAATACCCTTTTATCGCGCTTTCCGCTGTCACTTATGCCTTTTTTGTGTCTAATTAACGATCATAGTAAGTTGAAGAAAGACATTACATAACACAAACGCATTAGAGTGCGCCTTGACTTTAATGTGAGTTTTGAGAGGACTGCTTTTTGCGCTACTAAGTTATTCAGTTATTCTCTTGCGCTACATCTCACTACATTCAAAATAGGCGCAGGAAGCTCATTTAGGCCTTCGCACACGAGGCAATTCCACACGCCACCACGGACTGACAAAATATCTCCCAATGGCAGAGCGTCACTGACGCCTTTGCTCCACTATTGCCAGCCGTGATTTGGCTGCCACAATGACGCTTGCGAGATTGCCAGGGTAAAATCGCCTCGTGTAAGACGGCCTGTACGCGCTTAAGCATGCTGCGTTACAAACATGGATAATGACAGGTTGGGTGAATGGGAATGTTTTAATGAATGAACATGGGGCGGATGTGGGCATTCATAGGTGATGGGAATAAAGCAGAACAAGTTTATTTGAGGGGAAAAACCCCCCACCAAACTTACATGCACAAAAGTTTCGAAAACCCAATACCGAAACGGGGATCATGCAGATAAAGGTATTACGTGCAAGAAATAATAACAAAAAATGCAATTGTTAATGACTGAGGTTTTATTTCATAACGTATACTGCAAAAATCACACACATACACACACACTATATAATCTGCACTGCATTGCACATGGAAACCATTTCCGCCAATTCTGGCTTACGTATGCGTGCAGTACATGGTAAATGAAAACATCCATGTTCAGGGCAAGTGGTGTAGACGCTCACACTCAAACAAGATGGAGATGCGAAACCATCATGATGATCTTAGAATGTTTGAAAACCCATCTATGCAAAAATAAATGGCCACCTGTATTTTAGAAAAGCTGCGTAAATTGTTCAAAACGGATTTCTACTGGGATGAACATACATTGCAGAATAATGTGATGTCTTTATTTTCATTATCTACTGTTTTGAGCCGTGACTCCACTTTTATCCCTGTGTTACGTCTGAGATAGAATTATAGCTTTATCTGCCTCTACAATTTCGGTAACAACTCAGTATGTGATGATAAGTGTAATGGAAAGAAGTGGGAATTATGAAAATGTTGAAGAGTTTCATGAGAACGGTTTTACTGGCCTTTTGTCGCCTCAGTTGAAGACTTATTCAGTTTCTCAATGAAGGTTACCGATTTTGACTTCAACTATTTTTGACAATGCACATCCGCCCTGCATTCAAGCTCGTTCTCTCGAAAACAATAATTTCAACGATGTACTCGTATATAGGCGTTTTTGGTTAGAGATTTATTTACATGAAGTCATGGAAGTGAAGATGTAAGGAACTGACCGGAGAAGACGGGGTAAAGTAGCGAAGGGTGTTATGGCTGAGTATATGTTTCGATGTCCATGTCCAAATCAAAAGACACTCAATCAATGTGCAGCTATCAATGCAATGCATTTATTAAAGCAATTTTAGGATCGTCTTTGACTATCCATTTGCACCAACTTCTGTAAAATTGACACTGCATTTTTAGGGCATTCCTCAATTAACGTTTCTCGCATACACACACAAGATGTTGATAAAAGTAAAAAAGGTGGGTGTCAAAACAAATTATAAAAAAGGAATGCAAAATCCCAAATCATGGTGAGGGAAAATAGAGGTGTTTCCCAAATCACCAAAAAAGGTATCACGGGGTGACAGCAAGGCAGGTTCCAAGGGCGCATCAAAGTCCACACAAAACAAACATCCAGAAACGAGCTCCAACAACACATACGACTCCACACAAGAGAAAGGACCGAAACACCCAGGTAGGGAATGAAAAGCCCCAGTTTCAACTGTCATGGCTGCTTCAGACAGAGGAAGTCTGCGGCATCCTCAACCCATGAAGCGCGGATCGAACCGGCCTTGCTGGAAAAAAAAATCCGGGAGGAAAAAGCGTGGATCTACCCATCCCCAGGGATTCACCTGGGCCTGTAAGGTGGTTCCCCCTGTCGGTTGCGTCCCCACCGTCTGGGCCGAGCCGCTCTGCATGGAGCTTCCCTGCGACTGGTTGCTGCCGGACTGGAGCTGGATGACTGGGGATCGAACCCCGTACCAGTAGATGGAGTAGTTGGCCACCACCGTCGCACTGTCAAAGAGAGAGAGAGAGGCAGGCAATTAATGATGAATAGAGGGTGTTCAGTTGGCGCATGCGGTCTTTGGTATTTCGGCAGTAGGTGTTAGCTATGCCTTTGCACAAATACAGAAGTTTACATTGCATGCCCAATTTGTTGTTGTTGTGTTGCTTTTTTTTTAGTATCTCATTATTTTTTTGCTCTTTTTTCCTTGTCTGTATGAAAATGTTGAGGATTAGGATAAGGCATGACATAAACCTGCATTGGTGAAAGTAAATAACATACACTATCGAATTTCTTTGTTAATAAAAAAAGTGATATAATTTGCATTAAAGCGCGGCTTCTCAAAATAACTTCTTTTATATAGAATTCCATTTTTTCCCCGGCAGGGAACTCATGCCCACGCATATATAAATGAACAGAGGTTTTTTCAAACAAGGAAATGAGAAGGTCTCAAGGTGTCTCACTTGATGTGGACGATTTCTGTGGGGCCCAGGTCCATCGGTGCCACCCACGTGGCCGATACTTCGGTCTTGGGCTCGTTGCCAGTGTGTGTGATGCCCACTCCCTGAAAGTGAAAGACAAACATTTCCTTGCTTCATGAATGACTCTTTACGTGGACTGTCATGATATGACAGCGCATTTCGAAAGACAGCGACAATGAAAACCAGGTAATAGTAAGAGGTCAAGCATTTTAGTGGGGGGGGGGGGGAAGAGGGGGAGGGGGGGAGGGGAGAGGGGGGGGGAGAGGGGGGGAGGGGGGGAGGGGGGAAATCTTGTCGAAAACGGCATCTTAAAAATTCTGGTGGTGGTGGAGGTGGGTAAAGGTGGTGGTGATGGTGGTGGAGGTGGTGGGTAAGATGGTGGTGCTAGGGAAAAAGAAAACAGAAAAAAGTGACCGGAGTCTGACCAATTGTATTCTCTCTCGAGAAATGAAGGCCCTGAAGAGGGCCGTTTGCAGACTAGGCGTAGGCGAGCTTTCGGAGGGGATACTCCTTCTTCAGGCCAAGTGGTAAGGGGCTGGCAGGGGTAGGGTTTAAATAGAGGATTATCAGGTCTGGCGGAGGCTTGTGCAACGCAAGCCAGACCTGATAATCCTCTATTTAAACCCTACCCCTGCCAGCCCCTTACCACTTGGCCTGAAGAAGGAGTATCCCCTCCGAAAGCTCGCCTACGCCTACTCTGGAAACGGTCCTCTTCAGGGCCTTCATTTCTCGAGAGAGAATACAATTGGTCAGACTCCGGTCACTTTTTCTGTTTTCTTTTTCCCTAGCTTAGCCTAAGACAGTCTGACACCGGCTCCTCACCTCTAAGATGGTGGTGGAGGTGGTGGGTAAGATGGTGGTGGTGGTGGTGATGGTGGTGGTGGGTAAGGTGGTGGTGGGTAAGGTGGTGGTGGTGGTGGTGGTGGTGGTGGGTAAGGTGGTGGTGGGTAAGGTGGTGGTGGGTAAGGTGGTGGTGGGTAAGGTGGTGGTGGTGGTGGTGGGTAAGGTGGTGGTGGGTAAGGTGGTGGTGGGTAAGGTGGTGACGGTGGTTGGTAAGGTGGTGGTGGGTAAGGTGGTGGTGGGTAAGGTGGTGGTTGGTAAGGTGGTGGTGGGTAAGGTGGTGGTGGGTAAGGTGGTGGTGGGTAAGGTAGTGGTGGGTAAGATGGTGGTGGTGGGTAAGGTGGTGACGGTGGTTTTAAGGTGGTGGTGGGTAAGGTGGGTAAGATGGTGGTGGTGGGTAAGATGGTGGTGGGTAAGGTGGTGGTGGGTAAGGTGGTGGTGGGTAAGGTGGTGGTGGGTAAGGTGGTGGCGGTGGTGGGTAAGATGGTGGTGGGGTAAGATGGTGGTGGGTAAGGTGGTGGTGGGTAAGGTGGTGGTGGGTAAGGTGGTGGTGGGTAAGGTGGTGGCGGTGGTGGGTAAGATGGTGATGTGTTAAGGTGGTGGTAGATACGGTGGTGGGTAAGTTGGTGGTGGGTAAGGTGGTGGTGAGTATGTGATGGTGTGTAAAGGGGTGGTGGGTAAGGTGGTGGTGGTGGTGGTAATGATGGTACTGGTGGTAATGATGGTACTGGTGGTAGTGATGGTGATAATGATGATGATGATGATGATGATGATGATGATGATGATGATGATGATGATGATGATGATTACGACGACGACGACGACGACGACGGAGACGACGGCGACATTGACAGTTTGTGAGATTGAAGAGAGGAATTCCTCAAAATTTCTTCGTAAATCTCTCATGGTCAAGGGCAGTGCCGCATACATTTCACAGAGCATGATAGAAACTAATCTGCTGTGTTTTCAAACCGAGGACATAAAATGCAAAACGACAGTCAACTGCCACAATGTTAACAATGGAGTGTGAGGTAGGGCGAATGAGGTGGGTGGAGGGTGAATGGCGGGCAAAGGGGGTGGGGGGCTGGGGTAGGGCGAATGAGGTGGGTGGAGGGTGAATGGCGGGTAAAGGGGGTGGGGGACTGGGGTAGGGCGAATGAGGTGGGTGAGGGTGAATGGCGGGTAAAGGGGGTGGGGGGCTGGGGTAGGGCGAATGAGGTGGGTGGAGGGTGAATGGCGGGCAAAGGGGGTGGGGGGCTGGGGTAGGGCGAATGAGGTGGGTGGAGGGTGAATGGCGGGCAAAGGGGGTGGGGGGCTGTGGTAGGGGGTTGGAGCAGAGACAACGTGCCTTCGAGACATCAAACACCAAATTTTTTAATTTTTTTTACAGTACTTAAACACACTGAGTTATACTATATCCGCATCAAACGCACAAAAGTAATTAAGCTTGTGCTAGCAATTACAAACTAAAGCGGTTAATGGTAATAGAGACGTTATTGCCATCTTTATCATCATCCCTCAGGGATTTAGCAATGCTTTTTCTTCTCTGTGTTCATGTAAACTTTTTAATATGAAGCTTGCCTCAGGCTGTGCACCGGATCTTCAAAAGAAGGAGATATGTGTCCAATAAAAAAGAGTGCAAGTAAATGTGCACGCGTTTTCACTCATCCATAACTTAAATCTGGAAAAATAATCTCATGCCGCTACGGGCGGAGAATTCCGAGTAATTAAGAGCATGAAGTACAGAAAAACTCAAACTGGAATGAAACGGAGGCAACTGGCTATTAGCGCAACACGGCTACAGATTCAAGAAATAAAAATCCATAAATTCTACCCAATGCGCCCGAGAAGGAACATCTACGATTATGTGTCACGTGGCTTCCACTCTGCATGGTTGACAACCATTAAAAAAACCCACTACCATGCAGGTGCCAGCGAGTTCTATGTAAAGTGTTTACTGCCTTGTTATCACGCACCTTGCAGTTGTTTTGAGTTCCTGGAGTCGGTCCTGGCTCGAAAGTTCCAACTTTTCTGTTGCCGTCTGTGATTGCCTGGGCGAAAAATCCTTTGAAGGTGACACCTGGACGTGTTGCCTTTATTGTAACTGAAACACGACAGAAAATGGGGTGTATGTTATTACACGCATCTTCGTGCTATTGTTTTACAAATGTGGAAAGAAGCTAAAGAAAACAAAATTGAAGCCATTATTTATATAGTTTAGGAGCATCATCATCACCATCACCACCACCACCACCACCACCACCACCACCACCACCACTACCACCACCACCACTACCATCATCATCATTACCGTCATCGTCATCGTCATCGTCGTCATCATCATCATCATCATCATCATCATCATCATCATCATCATCATCATCATCATCATCATCATCATCATCATCATCTCGTCGTCGTCATCGTCATTGTCGTCGACGTTGTCGTCGCCGCCTCCGCCGTCGTTGTTGTTATCATCCTCATTGTCGACTCAATTACTGTCGTAGCTATCATCATAACTCCTTATATCCTTCCTTTAAAATCTTTCTTTCTCCCTTCCTTCCCTTTTATGTTTTTTCCTCACTCCTCTTTGTTTTAATTCTCAATTTTATTCCACAGGAATACATAGAATAAAGATGGAAAATTCTGAGAGGAATGATAAGAATTGATCATGTTGATTAACATTAAGAAAATTTGCTACGCAAAATGACATAACATTGAATTTTTTTGGTAAAAGACAAAGAGGAAAATGTGCTTTGCAATAGTTGTGATTTTGGGTCACGTTTCGAGTGATTACGATGATAGGTTTAGTTATAAATGCATTCTACCAGCTGAGTATGTCACTCGTAGATAAAGTCCACGCTCTTTGTCTTGGAAATATTTTCCAATTACTTTTCATCGTAGATGAGCATAGTTGCCACTTGCATTGCTTCAACAAAGGAAAACAAAAACGTTCGATCTATGAAATTGCTCTGTTTTTCCAAGTAGATGTATTATATTCATTCCTCTCCTCTTCCTTCAGTTCTCCTTATCTTCCTCTCCTCAGAAAGGGCAGCGTTCAGCCAGTCCTGCACATGAACTCTTATCCTACTTTTCCTTCACTCAGCATTGCTCTTCAGGGTCTGGCCTCCTGTACTCAAACTCCTCTTCACTTTCTGCTCGTCCTCCCATGCCTGCTGCTATAGCTGCTGCTGCTGCTCCTCCTCTTCCCTCTCTTCCTTTCTCTCATTCCTCTCTTCCTTCCTCTCCCCTTCTTGTCTTTCTCTTTCTTCTTTCCATCCATCTTTTTCGTTTTCCTTTCCCTCTCATACTTGCGCTGACATCTCATGTGATTCTTTCTCCCCTTTCTAAGAGATCTTTCACTAAATGCCTAAGTACATCACTCACCGGTAATTCTGCTGCCAGGAGACACTCTCTGTGGGTTAAGGAGAATCTGGTAGGGAGGGTCGGTTTCCGCACTAGCGTCCACTTGCTGGCCATGGGCCGTCTTCATGCTGTCGCAGCGATTGTCCGGGGCACCCCGCCGGAAGCCAGTCACGAGCAGAAAGTGCAGAGGTAATAAGATGGCGCCGTACGCAAGCCTCATGGTGAAGACCTGCGAAGACAAACAGATGAAAGATGCTATAGTTTGATTTTGAAGTTGTCGCAGCGATGCTGGACAAGTGAATTCATATGTCAAGCACTGCCAAAAAAAAGGGGGTCTTAGATTGCAGTGTAATCCCTTAAGCTTAACCGTCACAGATTGGCACGGAAGAAGATTACGTCATCGGCACAACTGTTAAATGAGGTGACAGGTTTAAGGTAAAAACAGCAAATTCCTTATCAAAAGCCTGTCTATGAAATCAGTCTATATGTGTTCAGCAGGCGCACATACTGAGGTCGATTCTATCTCCTTGTAAATGTCAAAGTTGACCTTGATGAATTGCCTTTTTGACGTCTGTGACTTTCTCTAGGGATACAAACTAAATCATGTAGGAAAAAATGAAATAGCTTTAGCTGATAAAACGCAAAAGATAGAGAGATGTAAAGACTTGAAAAAAGTGTCCTAACGACGTGGGGATACGGGTGTGTGACATTGAGGGAAAGTCTTAAAAGTGCAAATTCAAGAACAGGACCATCAATTTTGAAAAAAAGGGACGACTTGATGAACAGAAGCAAAATCAGGAGAAGAGGGAGGAAAAGGAGGAGCAGAGGGAAAAGGAGCAGGTGTAGGTGGATCAGGTGCAGGAGATTTTGGAGCAAGAGAAATGGGGAGCAGGTAGACCCATGAAAGGAGCAAACATAGCACTAAAATTCACAGAAAGAAGAGAAGGAGCAGCAGGAGGACTGGAAGAGTAGCAACAGATGAAGGAAGAGCAGCAAGTGTAGGATGTGCAGCGGCAGCAAAACAGTAGTATGAAAAACTGAAAGAGCAGACGCAGAAAAGAATCACGGAGAAGAGGAAGAGAAGCGACCGAATGGAAGAGGCATAAAGACAAGATGCGAAGAATCGGCAACTTGTACTAAATACACCGTGCATACTACGTCATTTGAATAGAAGCACTACCAATGAAAGATCAAGGGGAGGGGGAGTGCATGCTTTGCATCCGATAGACATGTTCTTGTCAGTACTCGGTCTTTTTCCTCTCCGCATGTCCATCTGCTCTCCCTACTTCCTCCTCGTCCTGGTTGGTCAGCCACTGGTGGCGGGATCATGGAGGGGATTGTCACACTGTGGCCACGACGGACCGTGAAACCAGTCGTCTCTATGCATGATAGCGATGGCCCCACGTCAAAGGAAATGAACCGGCGTGGCCTGTCAAACGGCGGTCACCAGGATGCGAGCAAGGTGCGGGAGCGGCAAGACGTCAACAGGCTAAGTATAGACCTAGGTGACAGCGCACTTTTTGCTTCACATAATTGGCGGCATTTCTCTGTTGCAAAAAGAGAGTTTCTGTGATATTTCTTTTCAAGACTATGATGACAAGACTCCGAGGAGAAGGAATTATATGGGGACCAACTGGAAATGTAGATGAATATGACCTCGATATCATTTGAGTGTCACATTACCCACTGCCAGTCTTCGCAAAGCATTCACGGTGCGGGGGTTCAGTTTAGATCAGTTCAGTTCAGTCTCTTAACCCTGAGATGGGTTGTTAAGGCACTTTTGGACATCCTCTGTGGCTCGCTGTGAGTCGGCAAAGGTCAAGCCTGTCCACTCTTTGATGTTGTCTTCCCACCTCTTTCTCTGCCTGCCTCTCCTTCTCCCACCTGGTACGGTACCTTGCAGGATGGGCCAGCCCACTGCCTCTTGACACGTGACCGTACCACTTCAGCTTTCTGCTTTACGCGATTGAGAGCAGGTCTTCATACTGTCCAATTGCTCTCCTGATCCTGTTGCTGACTTCCTCATTTGTGACATGGTCTTTATATGAGATGTTCAGAATCTTGCGGTAACATCTAATTTCCAGGGCTTGTATCCGTCTCTGTAGTTCAGATGTGAGTGTCCAGTGGTGGGGTGCATATGAACCTACTATGTTAGGTGGTAACTACGTCGTAGTTGTCTACTTCGTTGTTCACAACTTCGAGTTGTTTCCAACTACGACAGTAAGGTGTGCATGAGACGCTACTTGGTCGCCACAACGAAGTAATGACCCAGATTATTATCTTGGAATATCCCATCTAATGCACATGCGTAGAGGTCACGACAAGAGGTGAACAAGCCAACTCTGTGCACATTTCAATGGCGGACGTGTTGCCGGTTTGCACAGAAAACGCTCTATTTCATGATACTAGCAACCCATCCAAAGAAAATGTAAGCCATGCATAGAATTAATTTATCAAAGCTGTATGTTGAATGCATCAATAGGTCGTGAAAGCTTTTACATTTTACAAATCGAATGCAGGTCAACGCATTCACGCTGAAGCATGAGTTACCCGTTGCCATCGGTCACGGCGTATTACAGAGAAGCGTCATCAGTCATCCGTCATTCTTCCGGCGGAAGGATGACGGATGACGCCGTGACCGATGGCAACGGGTAACGTTGTAGAATCATGCTGCCGCCGTGAATACGTGTATTAGCTAGCCCCAGGAAATGATTATGTATTGTCATTCTCCTGTCTCGGTCTGGCATCAAAGTTTGTAGGAACCAACAAGAAGAGGACACGCTTGTTTGAAAAAAGTTTATATTACTGAGTAGGACACTTTATCATGGTAAAGGCGTCTGCTAGACAGGTAAGCAGCTTTCACTTTGGAAACACTGCCACGACTACCATGAGTAAACATACTCAACCCAGCAGTGCAGATGTTGGAGTCTTAAGACAAAAGCATTTAGAAAGCAGCTGAATGTTAACAAGTCAAATGAAATGGAAGATCGTTGATAGGTAAGTCTGACTTCCTTCTGTCAAGAGCAATGAGTGGCTAATGCTGCGAACGCCATCAGTCATTAGTACTGGGCGTGAGGGGCACGAGGCTTTTGACCGGAGGCGAATAGGCTGCTGTAAGAAAAGGAAATGTTCCCTCCATCATCACCCGGCAATTGCCGTTCGCAATGGATCAACATTAAATCCACACGAAGAAGAAAAGTAGAAAAAACACAAATCAGCGGCCTCTCGTCAAGTTATATGAAAAGATCTTTTGATTAAAATGCTGTTAATTAAAGTGCAGTCCCAGAAGCATTAATTTTCCATCCATTATTGTCAAAATGACATCGCACTTGTAATAGATAGCTGATCCTGTATGTAAAAGGAACGACGATTACTTTCAAGTAAACCAGGGACGCAGAAATGAGTATTTCATCGCTAGGGGTTGTCAGGGCGGCACGAAAAATGGAAAACTTCCGTGGGCAATATTTCGTACTCACGACTGTAAAATTGATACTTTGTCGAGAGATAATTTTACAGACAACAAGGCATGCAAAATTCAAAAACCTTTGTCAGGAACCCACAATCGTCTTTCTCGCGGCACAAATCTCGCTCTTTATCTAACATCCAATCTGCAAAGTATATGATGATGAAAAAAAATTCGGAAGACTTTCGAAATCAGGAATTATCCAGGTTGCATGTTTCATTGATGCACTTTTCCATCGGTTTGTCAACATTCATAGGTAAAAAGTTTGATATGATTTGTTCTCGAGCATGAATAAAAAGGGGCTTCATGCGATACTTTGCTATCCTTTTGTATCATTACACAAAAGTCAGTATATGCCGCAGATGGAGTGTATGAGCTGGTCAGATGCACATTATAGTTTCGACTTGTCCGCCTGGATTTCATAGTCTCACTGATACATTATTTTGTTTTGAAATGTCCACATGACTTCCACGCTCGACTTATCATGAAGAAACTTACACTTCATCTTAGCGTACTGTTACAGTGCAAATCGACATTGACAAAATCACATCAACTGAATATCAAGTAATAGGCACTCTAACGCAAGATAGAAGCAGGATATACAGTGATTCGAGT
>JAWQFJ010000123.1:20000-31540 GCA_034096865.1 Theodoxus fluviatilis | reverse complement strand
TTTCCATCCATCTTTTTCGTTTTCCTTTCCCTCCCATACATGCGCTGACATCTCATGTGATTCTTTCTCCCCTTTCTATGAGATATTTCACTAAGTGCCTAAGTACATCACTCACCGGTAATTCTGCTGCCAGGAGACACTCTCTGTGGGTTAAGGAGAATCTGGTAGGGAGGGTCGGTTTCCGCACTAGCGTCCACTTGCTGGCCATGGGCCGTCTTCATGCTGTCGCAGCGATTGTCCGGGGCACCCCGCCGGAAGCCAGTCACGAGCAGAAAGTGCAGAGGTAACAAGATGGCGCCGTACGCAAGCCTCATGGTGAAGACCTGCGAAGACAAACAGATGAAAGATGCTATAGTTTGATTTTGAAGTTGTCGCAGCGATGCTGGACAAGTGAATTCATATGTCAAGCACTGCCAAAAAAAAGGGGGTCTTACATTGCAGTGTGATCCCTTAAGCTTAACCGTCACAGATTGGCATGGAAGAAGATTACGTCATCGGCACAACTGATAAATGAGGTGACAGGTTTATGGTAAAAACAGCAAATTCCTTATCAAAAGCCTGTCTATGAAATCAGTCTATATGTGGTAAGCAGGCGCACATACTGAGGTCGATGCTATCTCCTTGTAAATGTCAAAGTTGACCTTGACGAATTGCCTTTTTGACGTCTGTGACTTTCTCTAGGGATACAAACTAAATCATGTAGGAAAAAATGAAATAGCTTTAGCTGATAAAACGCAAAAGATAGAGAGATGTGAAGACTTGAAAAAAGTGTCCTAACGACGTGGGGATACGGGTGTGTGACATTGAGGGAAAGTCTTAAAAGTGCAAATTCAAGAACAGGACCATCAATTTTGAAAAAAGGGGACGACTTGATGAACAGAAGCAAAATCAGGAGCAGAGGGACAAGGAGCAGAGGGACAAGGAGCAGAGGGACAAGGAGCAGAGGGACAAGGAGCAGAGGGACAAGGAGCAGGTGCAGGTGGATCAGGTGCAGGAGATTTTGGAGCAAGAGAAATGGGGAGCAGGTAGACCCATGAAAGGAGCAAACATAGCACTAAAATTCACAGAAAGAAGAGAAGGAGCAGCAGGAGAACTGGAAGAGTAGCAACAGATGAAGGAAGAGCAGCAAGTGTAGGATGTGCAGCGGCAGCAAAACAGTAGTCTGAAAAACTGAAAGAGCAGACGCAGAAAAGAACCACGGAGAAGAGGAGAAGCGACCGAATGGAAGAGGCATAAAGACAAGATGCGAAGAATCGGCAACTTGTACTAAATACACCGTGCATACTACGTCATTTGAATAGAACTACTACCAATGAAAGAACAAGGGGAGGGGGAGCGTATGCTTTGCATTCGATAGACATGTTCTTGTCAGTACTCGGTCTTTTTCCTCTCCGCGTGTCCATCTGCTCTCCCTACTTCCTCCTCGTCCTGGTTGGTCAGCCACTGGTTGCGTGATCATGGAGGGGATTGTCACACTGTGGCCACGACGGACCGTGAAACCAGTCGTCTCTATGCATGATAGCGATGGCCCCACGTCAAAGGAAATGAACCGGCGTGACCTGTCAAACGGCGGTCACCAGGATGCGAGTAAGGTGCGGGAATGGCAAGACGTCAACAGGCTAAGTATAAACCTAGGTGACAGCGCACTTTTTGCTTCACATAATTGGCGGCATTTCTCTGTTGCAAAAAGAGAGTTTCTGTGAGATTTCTTTTCAAGACTATGATGACAAGACTCCGAGGAGAAGGAATTATATGGGAACCAACTGGAAATGTAGATGAATATGACCTCGATATCATTTGAGTGTCACATTACCCACTGCCAGTCTTCGCAAAGCATTCACGGTGCGGGGGTTCAGTTTAGATCAGTTCAGTTCAGTCTCTTAACCCTGAGATGGGTTGTTGAGGCACTTTTGGACATCCTCTGTGGCTCGCTGTGAGTCGGCAAAGGTCAAGCCTGTCCACTCTTTGATGTTGTCTTCCCACCTCTTTCTCTGCCTGCCTCTCCTTCTCCCACCTGGTACGGTACCTTGCAGGATGGTCTTGGCCAGCCCACTGCCTCTTGACACGTGACCGTACCACTTCAGCTTTCTGCTTTACGCGATTGAGAGCAGGTCTTCATACTGTCCAATTGCTCTCCTGATCCTGTTGCTGACTTCCTCATTTGTGACATGGTCTTTATATGAGATGTTCAGAATCTTGCGGTAACATCTCATTTCCAGGGCTTGTATCCGTCTCTGTAGTTCAGATGTGAGTGTCCAGTGGTGGGGTGCATATGAACCTACTATGTTAGGTGGTAACTACGTCGTAGTTGTCTACTTCGTTGTTCACAACTTTGAGTTGTTTCCAACTACGACAGTAAGGTGTGCATGAGACGCTACTTGGTCGCCACAACGAAGTAATGACCCAGATTATTATCTTGGAATATCCCATCTAATGCACATGCGTAGAGGTCACGACAAGAGGTGAACAAGCCAACTCTGTGCACATTTCAATGGCGGACGTGTTGCCGGTTTGCACAGAAAACGCTCTATTTCATGATACTAGCAACCCATCCAAAGAAAATGTAAGCCATGCATAGAATTAATTTATCAAAGCTGTATGTTGAATGCATCAATAGGTCGTGAAAGCTTTTACATTTTACAAATCGAATGCAGGTCAACGCATTCACGCTGAAGCATGAGTTACCCGTTGCCATCGGTCACGGCGTATTACAGAGAAGCGTCATCAGTCATCCGTCATTCTTCCGGCGGAAGGATGACGGATGACGCCGTGACCGATGGCAACGGGTAACGTTGTAGAATCATGCTGCCGCCGTGAATACGTGTATTAGCTAGCCCCAGGAAATGATTATGTATTGTCATTCTCCTGTCTCGGTCTGGCATCAAAGTTTGTAGGAACCAACAAGAAGAGGACACGCTTGTTTGAAAAAAGTTTATATTACTGAGTAGGACACTTTATCATGGTAAAGGCGTCTGCTAGACAGGTAAGCAGCTTTCACTTTGGAAACACTGCCCACGACTACCATGAGTAAACATACTCAACCCAGCAGTGCAGATGTTGGAGTCTTAAGACAAAAGCATTTAGAAAGCAGCTGAATGTTAACAAGTCAAATGAAATGGAAGATCGTTGATAGGTAAGTCTCACTTCCTTCTGTCAAGAGCAATGAGTGGCTCATGCTGCGAACGCCATCAGTCATTAGTACTGGGCGTGAGGGGCACGAGGCTTTTGACCGGAGGCGAATAGGCTGCTGTATGAAACGGAAATGTTCCCTCCCTCATCACCCGGCAATTGCCGTTCGCAATGGATCAACATTAAATCCACACGAAGAAGAAAAAGTAGAAAAAACACAAATCAGCGGCCTCTCGTCAAGTTATATGAAAAGATCTTTTGATTAAAATGCTGTTAATTAAAGTGCAGTCCCAGAAGCATTAATTTTCCATCCATTATTGTCAAAATGTCATCGCACTTGTAATAGATAGCTGATCCTGTATGTAAAAGGAACGACGATTACTTTCAAGTAAACCAGGGGCGCAGAAATGAGTATTTCATCGCTAGGGTTTTGTCAGGGCGGCACGAAAAATGGAAACGTCCGTGGGCAATATTTCGTACTCACGACTGTAAAATTGATACTTTGTCGAGAGATAATTTTACAGACAACAAGGCATGCAAAATTCAATTTTTTTTGTCGGGAACCCATAATCGTCTTTCTCGCGGCACAAATCTCGCTCTTTATCTAACATCCAATCTGCAAAGTATATGATGATGAAAAAAAATTCGGAAGACTTTCGAAATCAGGAATTATCCAGGTTGCATGTTTCATTGATGCACTTTTCCATTGGTTTGTCAACATTCATAGGTAAAAAGTTTGATATGATTTGTTCTCGAGCATGAATAAAAAGGGGCTTCATGCGATTCTTTGCTATCCGTTTGTATCATTACACAAAAGTCAGTATATGTCGCAGATGGAGTGTATCAGCTGGTCAGATGCACATTATAGTTTCGACTTATCCGCCTGAATTTCATAGTCTTACTGATACATTATTTTGTTTTGAAATGTCCACATGACTTCCACGCTCGACTTATCATGAAGAAACTTACACTTCATCTTAGCGTACTGTTACAGTGCAAATCGACATTGACAAAATCACATCAACTGAATATCAAGTAATAGGCACTCTAACGCAAGATAGAAGCAGGATATACAGTGATTCGAGTGTAATTGAGTGATGCCTGCGACGTGGGATCTGTTGATGTCCTGTGAGAACACTGGGTTCTTCCTTGTGCCCTGTCTTCAGATGCAGTCCATTGTAATCGTCATCACTTCCTGCTGGTCGCACAACCCATCTCACATCGGCGCTGCCGCAGCCGAATGCCCAAGCATGGGAAAAAGTTTGGAGGGAATCTTTTCATCATGGACCCCAAACAATTAGAACATTGAAAGTTTGCACCCTGTCGTAGCTGTCACGCGCTTGCCAAAGATGTGCACTTCACTCTGCGTGGAGAAGTCTCAACAAACGAGTTTGAGCGTGAAGTTTTCTGGGCAGCCTACGGCGTACGCCTTGCGTGGTTGCAATCAATGCAGGTAATGATCACATGGGACACTGCAACACGAACTCTTCTCTTGAACCTTCTTCCATTCCGTCCCAGTCTACTGCTACCACTGAAAAAACTGGGACTGGGTTTTACAGTGCGGCAGGCAAACGTGCCAAATAACGACCACATTTCCCACTGCAGCAGATTTTTTCCACGGCTCTTTCGCCAAATAAATATTTGTTAAAAGTTTACGCGGCTGTTCTTGCGATTGCGAGAACGAGGGAAGGGAATGCACATTTCCCCGTTTTTGACGAGTACATATATATTGTGCACCGTCCCCTGCACTGTGGTTTAGAAGATGAGCACGCCTCAAACAGTATACTTTAATCATAATTACTTTTCAAGAACGCGATTAGTTTCGCAATTTACTATGTGCATATCATCTGAGCAATGAGCCTTTGTTGTCACGGCCAGCTTCACTTGAGTTGCGATCCACACAGCAAGCTTATGCCGTGTTACACAATATGTGTTGCGATCCACACAGCAAGCTTATGCCGTGTTGCACAATATGAGTTGCGATCCACACAGCAAGCTTATGCCGTGTTACACAATATGTGTTGCGATCCACACAGCAAGCTTATGCCGTGTTGCACAATATGAGTTGCGATCCACACAGCAAGCTTATGCCGTGTTACACTATAATTATGAGTTGCGATCCACACAGCAAGCTTATGCCGTGTTGCACAATATGAGTTGCGATCCACACAGCAAGCTTATGCCGTGTTGCACAATATGAGTTGCGATCCACACAGCAAGCTTATGCCGTGTTGCACAATATGAGTTGCGATCCACACAGCAAGCTTATGCCGTGTTGCACAATATGAGTTGCGATCCACACAGCAAGCTTATGCCGTGTTGCACAATATGAGTTGCGATCCACACAGCAAGCTTATGCCGTGTTGCACAATAATGTGTTGCGATCCACACAGCAAGCTTATGCCGTGTTGCACAATATGAGTTGCGATCCACACAGCAAGCTTATGCCGTGTTGCACAATATGAGTTGCGATCCACACAGCAAGCTTATGCCGTGTTACACAATATGTGTTGCGATCCACACAGCAAGCTTATGCCGTGTTGCACAATAATGTGTTGCGATCCACACAGCAAGCTTATGCCGTGTTGCACAATATGAGTTGCGATCCACACAGCAAGCTTATGCCGTGTTACACAATATGTGTTGCGATCCACACAGCAAGCTTATGCCGTGTTGCACAATATGAGTTGCGATCCACACAGCAAGCTTATGCCGTGTTGCACAATATGAGTTGCGATCCACACAGCAAGCTTATGCCGTGTTGCACAATATGAGTTGCGATCCACACAGCAAGCTTATGCCGTGTTGCACAATATGAGTTGCGATCCACACAGCAAGCTTATGCCGTGTTACACAATATGTGTTGCGATCCACACAGCAAGCTTATGCCGTGTTGCACAATATGAGTTGCGATCCACACAGCAAGCTTATGCCGTGTTACACAATAATGTGTTGCGATCCACACAGCAAGCTTATGCCGTGTTGCACAATATGAGTTGCGATCCACACAGCAAGCTTATGCCGTGTTGCACAATAATTATGAGTTGCGATCCACACAGCAAACTTATGCCGTATTACACAATGTTTCATATCACGTCAAGGACACTTTTTTCATCTCGAAAGCATGAACTATGTTGACAACTACTAACTCTGTCATTCTGTCATTACGCTTCGTTTCGGCATTATCAACGCATTTGCACAGAGTTCCTCGTAATAGTCTTTTTCTAAAGCACAATTTTTTATCATTCGATGATAATAAACTGCTTTTCATTCCCTTTTTCTTTATAACAGGGACAGTGTAGACCAGCTACACTTCTATATTTGATGTATATGCTAAAAGCAAATTGACTCACACTTGAAATAGTTCACTTTGGAGACTGACAGAGAGAGAGAGAGAGAGAGAGAGAGAGAGAGAGATAGAGACACAGACACAGACACAGACAGAGAAACAGACAGAGACACACAGACAGACAGACACACAGAGAGACACACACACAGACAGGCGTACACACACAGACAGGCGTACACACACAGACAGGCACACACCCAGGCAGGTGCACACACAGACAGACACGGACGGACGGACGGAGAGACAGACAGACAGACAGGCAGACAGACACACAGACACACATACACACATACACACAGACATACAGACAGACACACATACACACAGACATACATACAGACAGACAGACAGACAGACAGACAGACAGACACACTCACACACTCACACACACACACACAAACACACACACACAAACACACACACACACACACACACACACACACACACTCGCCAAGAACTACTTGGCGGCATCAAACGCCAGAAACAACCGTTTAACAAACAGCGCCGAAGTCTTGCGTGGGACAGACAGGAAAAAGGCTGGACCACAGGCTGGGACTGAACAGCATGAAACAACGTGCAAGCATCTTTCAGTCACAATCCTTTCTCAATCGCCCTGCCAGAACTCACCTGAGTGCGAATATTGCTGGAAGACCAAAGTGCGCCTGTCAAGTGGTGTGCACGAAACTTCTTTCTTACTCTCTCCCCGTGACCTGTTTCGAGGAGAGACCCCCTCCTCTCACTATACAGCTGTCAGAAAACTTTGGCGCGAAGAGAGAGAAAAAGAGAGAACGAGATTGCCTAGCGATAGTCAAACTAGAACTGGGCGGTGGAGGGCAGGCCACATTTTATGTAGGTAGATAACCCTGGGGCTGTGACGTAGGCGACTCAGCTTCCTCCTCATCCATCACTCCCCTCCAGAGGGCAACCCAAGTTTTCTCACGTCACACGACTCTCTCGCTGCAGTGACGTCACAGGAAGGCAAGGCCGAACGGGTCCCCTCCTGTCCTCGAGGGTGACGTTAGTCTCGGGTGGGTTGCCTACGCTACGAACCTTGCAAGATCTTGCGAGGAATAGGCCTACGTCAACATGTGTCAACATGAAGGAAGCAAACGTAAGGACAGTCAGATGTTTGACACATGCTGACACCGGCCTATTATTTGCCAACAAGCTAGGCTAAGCAACGCGCCCTTGTCATCAAAGGAGGAAGTGTATATCCCCCTCTTTGACTTCTTTTCGTTGTGGGTGTAATCGCCCTTAGTGACACTGCTGTCGCCTTGTCATTATGATACATGGCTACAACGCTTTTTCCCTCCAAAAGAAATACCTGTGATGACTCGGTCACATAGTTTATTACGACGATGAACAATAGTTTGCTTTCCTTAAAAAAAAAGCTACAAGATCTCCAAATTATTCTTAAGAGGATTTTTAAAAGCAGAAGATCGTGAAATGACCGCCTTTACATTTCAGCACACTGACACAGATTTTATCTCTGAAGGAGCCATTTATTTGGTCAGCAACGATGTTACCCAACTTTCTTTTCAAGAGCTCCATATGACTCAGCAAACAAAAATATATGCACGTCCTTTTTATTCGTGAATGAGATAGTCGGGGATATGAATTGTGAAAATTAACCACACGCACACACACACACGCACGCACGCACGCACTCACACCCGCACGCACACACGCACAGAGAGAGAGAGAGAGAGAGAGAGAGAGAGAGAGAGAGAGAGAGAGAGAGAGAGAGAGAGAGAGAACTGAACTGAACTTTTCATGTTGAATGTGGTGCTCCCACGTTGCAACACTATGGTTCGTTAAGGAATCATCTTCATACAAGCAATTCATTCAGGCAAATGTACAAACAATTCATTTAGGCAAATATAGCTGTTTCAGTGCACTATTATTGAAAGACATTCTATTACGTGCCTGTAGCAAGCTTTGAGACAAGTCTACTTTCTTGTGCTTTATTACCTCATTCTAAGAGCATAAAATATAAACATTGCCAGAAATTTCGTCATTTTTTCCTTCTTTCCTTCCATCAAAGTTTTGCAGGCAATAGCTTTCCATTTTTGCACTCGGAATCTTTCTACATATTTCCCCTCAGTTCTGCATATGCAGGACAGGACAGTAGAAAATGCTTTTCATTCTCCCTTTTCTTACACAATGGACATTTGGGAGGGAGAGAGAGAGAGAGAGAGAGAGAGAGAGAGAGAGAGAGAGAGAGAGAGAGAGAGAGAGAGAGAGAGAGAGAGAGAGAGAGAACGAACGAACGAAACATTTTATTGCATAGGACTCGGGCCTGTTGCAATTACA
Source organism: Theodoxus fluviatilis (assembly GCA_034096865.1). Classification (NCBI taxonomy): domain Eukaryota; kingdom Metazoa; phylum Mollusca; class Gastropoda; order Cycloneritida; family Neritidae; genus Theodoxus; species Theodoxus fluviatilis. The sequence continues at coordinate 22,749 of JAWQFJ010000123.1, read as the reverse complement.
ATCGCGCAAGAAACATAAATTATGAAACACTTTACAAAACTGGTAGCCAGTCTTGTTTTGGTCGCAGAACACGAAACAGAACCAGAGTCTCAAGCAAAGCACAGCAAATCATTTTTTCCTTGCTGCCCGCCTTAGTGGCTGCTGTCGCAAGGTCGGTCTTTCTCCTCCCTCTCCGATGATACGCCCGGGGTCACTGGCTGGAGTTGCACCTGGCAGACGAACTTCTTGGAGTTGTTCTGGGGGGGTAGATCTCTGTCTGACGTTGACCCGAGTCTGAGATCTAAGTACAATTGCACGATCCTGCTCCTTGTGTTCCTCGGATGACTTTTCTTCTGAGACGAGTGTGAGACTCGACCTGACTGACGCGTTCATACGGCGCAGTTCGTGGAGAACCATTCAGCGTGGCTGAGAAACAGGTTGGTCACGTGATAGCCTTAATTCTTCCATAACATGCATACCACCGTTCGGAACACAGTCTCGGCCATGCTGAATGGCATACAACATCGTTGAGTGTATTCCTCCGCTTGTTGTGATACACACGGATACTGGCAGCCATCGTTTCGTCAATTCGTTTTCTAAACATCGATTTCCCATAAATGTAAGACTTGTATGCGGTAAAATTCGAATCACAAGAGTGTAATAGTGTGAACTCTACTTGTTATAAGGACTTTGAATACAACAGCAACAATTATACTTCATCGTGCGAGTAAGGCAACCAATCCCGTCTGCATAATGATAATCGTTTGGACCTATGGCTATACACCCAGAAACCCGCTGAGTGCTTTTACTGATGAGGAATCATTATTTCAATGTATGCTTAGAAGGATTAAACTTAGAAAAACTGCTTCTGAGCTCTCCGATGATATCGAACTTCGGAATCGGACGGATTCCTACAGAAGAAACTTCACTCGATCAACGTTCAACACAGACAACAGTGAGTAAAATCTTAGTTCTAGATGCATGGTGTGTTGTGTTTGGATAATTCAGTCATTTCAGACTGCACTGTGGGGAGGTGGGAGGTGTTCAGACGAGCATCTTGATCTCCCCTTCCCGCACACCCTTCCCTCCCTTTTCCCTATATCCACCGATTTTCAGTTAGCAACGGAATGTAGGTGCAACGTAGGTTTTTCAAGCATTAAAAAAAATATAACAAAAATAGAAAGCCATGAAATAATTACAAAAGCTATATATCAAATAAAAGATATTTATTCACTTAATTCAAACAAATCATGATCAAAATGTTTCAATGTGCATGATTTGAGCTATATCTACTGCAATAATGCATGTAATCAGCCAAAAAAGAAAAAGTTCGAAAATCGTCAGTCAAGTTGCAAGAATTGAAAAATGCTGAAATGGTGCCTTCAAAAAAAGAAATCTGAAATGCAAAAACAATGCCAATATATTTACCTATATTCTGATAGCATTTGCAATATAAAAAGGCAACTAGAAAAGAAAAATCACTATATACATTGATAGATTTTCACGGAAAAGTAGTTGTGAGCAACAAGACCTTTAGTTCCCTACCAAACAAAATACCAAGGTGTAAGGATGAGTGTCCAACAAAAGAAACGTAACTCACATAGCAGAAGTGGTTCCTACAGCAGTCTAAACTGGAGTTGCCTCCCTTAGACCATTGGCGAGAATACAGGAATTTTCTGTTGATAACGCCCGGGGGCGTTACGTTGCCAGTGAGTTAAATCACTTACCATCAGTCGATACACGAATGATCGAAGTGTGGACTTCAGCGGCTAGTCAAACAGTGTGAAGGTAGTTAGTCCACAGGTTCCGGCCAGAAAGCATTTACTGGCGAGAGTATAACCATAGATTCACGTCACCAGCCCGGAGCGATAGGAATCTTTTTCGCTTGTTTATACCACTATTACTAGTTCCAAAGATTGTGTATACACGTGTATACACAAAATCGCATGTGCTCAAGGCAGTTTGCAACCTTATAGACGACGTTCGCGCTAAAAGTAGTTCTCAAATGATTTCCTGAAAATCTCATTGATTAGTTTTATTAGAACACTAAATTTGTGTTTATCTATCGGGATAAATAATTGGAGTGAAATAGAATCGTATCTTTTTACTCTCGATGGCCTTTTGATCATGTTGAATTTTGATTGGTAAAACCATTGGAATGTGGAGCCGAAGTCACGTGACCAACCTGTATCAGATATGCTATCTCTGTGTTCAGAATGGTGGAGAACTTCCCTGACGCAGCTCGGCACATCCTCTTCATTTACTGGTGTGCTGTCTGGACCGTCTGGCAGAGAATGGTGCACTGTCAAACCATCACATGCGTCGGAGTCCTTTTCCCAAGCTGTTTCTGTGCACTTGCCGAACTGTTCGTGCTCATCAATTGCCGGGAGGTCAGAGGTCAAACGCGATTTGTCTTATGTTGTCACTGTGTGCTCGGATTCAAGTACGACTTCGGGATTAGCACCAGAATCACGATCTTCAAGCAGCGCGTCAGAAGGGTAAGTCATTGACATGTTTCTTGACTCACGGTGTAGTTGAGCTCGTTGCCTGTCCCGATGTAATTGCTGTGATGAGGTGCACCTATTACCATCACCGAGTGTATTGTACATCTACTGTGTTCATGTCATAAGGTGCACCTATCACCAAGTGTATTTTACGCTGCTGTACTCATTATCGCCGCTGCAATCTTTTCCCTCCCTCCTATCTTCGGCTAATGAACCACTTTCCATAATTACCCCCTCCCGTCCTTGCCTGGGCTATTGTTTGTGGC
>JAWQFJ010000123.1:5000-15000 GCA_034096865.1 Theodoxus fluviatilis | reverse complement strand
ACGGCGTGTTAGGGTGTGTAAGCGATGCGTGTGTTTGGCTTTTTGTTTTGTTTCTTTTTTAGCCTTCATCACTTAGTTTTCCTCGTGCTCGTTTTTTAAATGATGTCACTTGGCGCAATAAATTACTGTGTACTGTGTACTGTGTGTATTAAAGCCCTGGTTATTCTGATTTTCTATTTTGGGAATCTGATGGATGGTTACTGGAAATTTAATGCCAGAATAGTCAACTTTGTCAACATGTAGCTTGTACTTTGTTACTCATTCACCATTTTTGCCAGCTGGATATAAATGAGCTAAATGGCAACACATGAAACACTTGTCATCTTTATTCTGTATGTTGAGGAGTCCAACTTTTGAGTTTTTATTATTACTTTGGCAGTTCTGCATTCAAAGAGCCTCTGAGTGGTCTGTACACTGCTACATTAATGTAGTGGCCCTCAACCTCATCTACTGTCCAGCCAGACCCATGTGAAATCCAGGTATCTATTTTGTTCAAAATACTGCTGGTATCCAAATTCACATTGTCATTTATAGATATTACAGGAGGGCTACTAAAATAGGCACTTTGTGTGATGTCAATTTTTGTAAACTTTACCTTTAACACTACATTGTATTTTATTCCCCTAAATTCATTAGCTTTTGCTCGTAAAAATTGTGTAACAGACTGCTTGGTTTGATTGAGTTGACCCTCAGGCGAACTGCTGTTCACAATATCAACAGTGTGACTACTAGTATAGCCTTTCATCGCTCTGTCAGATTCTCTAATTCGTTCACGAACGTAGTGAGTTGTCATTTCTAATAACATATAGATTAGAAAATTGTTTTCTTTATATAAGGCCAAACAAAATAAATGGTGTGGTTAAGGTAACATAGCCAAAAAAAATAGGGTAGGTAGGTCGGCAATAATTTTTTTTTTACTTTTTATTTCTCGTGAAAACCAAATTAAACCTACTCGACTTGGAAATAAGTGTGCGAACAGACAGCGGATATTCCCTTTGAACAATTTTGACTTAACTTCTCTTGGAATTAGGTAAAGAAAAGCATTGACTTACCAGTGAAGATATGGCTGATATGAGATTGTCTGTCCTTCTAGTGTCAGTATCATGTGACCAACCATCGGTGCCCCTAACGTGAACCAGATGTAATTGAAATGCATCAGGAACTTGTGCTGCATGTTGATCATCCTCTTCTTCTTCCTCACTCTCGGCTTGCAAAACTTCACATTTGAAATGTATCGCCTTCAGTTCAAACGTGTCCCCGACCTCTCCAACAGTCAAACCCCAAGCCAACTCAAACCCATCCCCATCTGCTTTGCATGTGGTCACATCACCAGAGCTGCCAAGTGCTACGATTTAGGCGTAGCATGCTACGATTTCGCCGTGCTTGCTACGATGCTACGATCGTCAGGGAAAAACTACGATTTTTCACAGCCTGGAACGGAACTTTTGACCGTCACGAAGAACACACACACACACACACACACACACACACACACACACACACACACACACACACACACACACACACACCCCGCTTTATGCTGGCGGTTCAGCGCTGAGCGTCGAACTGAACTTTTGACCGTCACGTAGAAACACACACACACACACACACACACACACACACACACACACACACACACACACCCCACCCCCGCTTCACGTCGGCGGCTCAGCGCTCAGCGACTTGACAGCCCCCCCCCCCCCCCCCCCCCCCCCCCCGCGCAAACATCGCCATTTTCCTTCTTGTGCGTGTGTGCTACGCCTATTTCTTAAATGCTACTCCAAAAAAAAAAAAAAAAAAAAAAAAAAAAAAGGGGGGGCCTGGAATGCTAGTTGCTACTCTTTCGTCTTTGGCATGATGGTGGGTTGGCAGCTCTGCATCACCGTAGCCACGAGCGACCACCCCATATTTTTTTCATGTTCAATTCGGGATGAATGTTAAGAAAAACTTCCGTCATCGATGCCGTCTCTGGATATGCGGAAATCTGCTTATTGCCGTCTTGATGGTCACATTTTGAGGTAACAGTCGCCACCAAACGTTCGCGGCACGCCATTTTTGTTTGTTTTCAGAACGAGGCTTGAGGAACGAGGTAAGTTACTTCCCTTTGCGCCCTGCGTCGTCTGTAACTACACAGGTTGTTTCCTGAGACTGAACGATCGATCCTCCCTCAACCCACAACTTTGATATTTGAAAAAAACTTCAACATTTTCAATAAAAAGATGTAGGGTCGGCGCCCCAGAATAGGGTAGGTCGGGTTACCGTAACCACGCCATTTGTTTTTGGGCCTAATATATAAGAATGTCTGAACATCCAATTTACGATTTATACCAAGCAAACTGTAATGGTCATATACAACATGCAAGACTTAGAAAAGAGTTTAAGGGTGCCTCTAATACAAATGGTGACCTAATTGTAAGGGTAAGGTCTGGAGATGAAAAAACCTATTGCTGTATTCAAGTCCATAGGTTTGTTTGGGAGTGTTTTAATGGAAGAATCCCTAAAGGAATGAGAGTAGTTCATAAAGATGGTGACAAAACCAATAACAGTATTGACAACTTAAAACTTGAAAAACAAAGTAGAGATTTCTCATATGTCAAATATAACCACTACAACATATGTGCCACTAATGTTGAAACAGGGAAAGAAACAGTCTTTTACAATTTGTGTCAGATACAAAAGATCCTTGGTATTAACCCAAAAACTGTTTACAAAGCTTATGAGGACAGAAAACCAAGACGTGGTTATAACTTTGATTTTGCTTTACTTGTTGTTTGAGGAGAAAAAGTTATACGTCTACGACGTTAGGAGTAAGTCTACGACTTTGAGGCGTACCCATTTAATTTATATCCTTTCATAAACATTCAAGTGGTGGTTTGTACAGGTCTGAGCTTTCAAGCGCTTCAATTTTCTTAAATATCTCTTTTAAGATGGCTTCATCATCTCGTAACAACCGCACTCTGGTTAACAGGATTTTGTACGCTCTGTGACAATGCTTAAGAATTTCCTTTTTCTCACTCAGCTTAAGGTTTTGGTTTATCACCGTTAGAATGGTAGGCACTGATGTCACACCTGCAACAAACACAGGAACAGCAGGAATCAGGGCTATTATGCCCGATGTTGTGAGGATACCTCCTGTAATAATTATTGCTTTGTGAATCCCACCCAGTAATTTATAGCTTTTTCTATAAGCAGCAGTCATTATGGTCAAGTAATCGTGTAGTTCATCTACGGTTTTTGGAAACATATATTAATCACTTTATTTGATTTGATTAGTAAATTAAATCAAATCTTTAATTGGACACAAAAACATTCGTGTTTTGATAATAATGTTACTGACTACGTTTGGGATCGTTGTAAAATTCACCTCTACTGCAAATTGCTTGACTTGTTTCAATGGGTCACGCATAATACGAACTGATTTTTAAAATATAAAAACAATATCAGGAGCAGAATGCCAACCTTTAGGAGGATCAGAATAAGGAATATCTTTCTTCCAGCTAATAATAGAAGAAACATATTCCAGTCCTGCTGGAAGAACTACTACTTCAAGTTCATTACTTCCTAAAAGCTTTGTGGTTTCTTCATCAAATACCTTAATAAATCTAAATATTTTCCCTGTTGGTTTAAGACTTCCACGATCAACATTAAATGAGCCAGTTATGTAATATTCCCCATCAGAATTATGGTATTTTTTGCTTGATGTGCTTGTGAAAGGGTGGAGATGGCTAGACAAATTAAAACGTTCTGAAATTTGTATCCAGGGGCGGACGAGGGGAGGGGAGGGGGTTTCCGGGGTTTCTGGAACCCCCCCTCAACAGGAAAAAAAATAAATATATATATATATATAGAGAGAGAGAGAGAGAGAATTTTTTTTCATCAAAATGCGCCAGATTAGACCATTTTGCAGCCTCCCCCCCCCCTCCCCTCCCCCCCCCCCCCCTCCCCTCCCCCCCGTTTCTCAGCTCTTTCCCCCCCCCCCGGTTCCTAAAAAAGTTTGGAAAATCCCCCCCCCCCCCCAAATGAACTGATCCGCCCCTGTGTATCCATGCTACTGAAAGGGAGTTTTCTGGGTTGAGTCTGTTGTAGAGTTCAAGGACAGGATAAAATTGTTGTTTAAGATATGTCTTCCTCGGTCCCTTTTGAGCCTGCGGTGGATTATTCGTGTTGTAGATGGCCTCGTTAAAGCTCTAATGGAGTGTCAACATCACCCTTGGAAGGAGTAAATTTCCATTCGAGGTTCACGCTAGAGGTTAAAGTGCGGACTCCAGGTGAGGAGAGCTTTTTGCAACGCTCCATTCCATTTCGGCCCCCGTGTCCTGTTGACTGGAACACACCGACTGAGTGAATGTCATTGCCTGACACCTGCAGAAGTCATGTCGAGTTAATGGGGCTGCCTTCCTGCATAGGACCACCTCGTAGGTAAGATACATGTACATTTCCCTCTCAACAAAATGTTCCGCTCTTTTGATAAAGTAATTGACGTAAGAGGAATATATGAACGTTGACGTTTTGTTCATATCTGAATATTTCATCACGAAATCTTATGAGACAGCTAGCGGTTCACTCCATTCTTGTACGAGGAGAAAGTCCATCACTTCAGAGTAAAAAGTGCAACGTGCAGTGCATATATCGATGTTTTCATTAAGGTCAAATAGACTGTTCATGCGCTTTGCGCAGCACCTCAACACAATTAGATATAATAAATATAGTTTCCAGACTTTTCAGTCAGGTGCTTGATTTTTTAGCACTTAATTAAAGTAATCCTTTAAAATCGATAGGTTTTCTTTTCCAAAATGCTTCATCAACATTAGAAATAATGCATGCTATTACAATCAATGATCGTGCCGTGACAGAAACATTGCTGGGATGTCATGCAGGACAAACGTGTCGGGGAACTTCACCACATGCGGTCCTCTGTCCTTTGTAGGAGGGTGGCGGACTTTGGCCAATCCACATCTTGCTGTCTTCGAACCAGAGTTGCTTTTTCTGCCTCTGTGTTGCTTATCCCCGATTGTTCTCTGCAGGATGATTTTGGATAGCTTGCCATTATGCTTAAACTGTGATGGATAGTAAGAAGCACTTAGCATAAATGACACCTGCCAGCATCGTTTATGCACAGGCTGGACACAATCATTTGATAGACCGGATTGTGTCGACAAACGCTCTCAGAAAGTATGTGCTTGCTGTCTACTGTCTACGATTGCTCTCTCGACATGAAACTCGAGACACTTCTTCAGCCCTGTGGTATTCAGCAATGAGCTGAAGTGAGAGATGAAGAGAATGGCATGTAGAGATGAGGGACCAGTTCAACAGAGATCAAAATGTGGCACAGAGAAACAAAGTTTACTGATGAAGATAATGCGCAGATGATAAGAGGCGAAATGGGACCTGTGCAACAGTTGACAAGTTCTTTGACGGGTCTCGCTTCAGACGACGTCATTACCAAATTCCGAATGAGCCGTTGAGGAAAAGTCAAGCAGAAACTTTAGAGCACAGGGTAGCATGGAGACTTTGTTTCTTTCATTTGTAGATCTGTATTCGCCTTTGAAATGACATTGTTGTTGTTGTTGAAGAATGTGGCTCCAAAATATAAAATCTGCAGACTTGTTTCAAATTATTTCTTTTCTGTGAATACTTTTACGCATCAAGAATGCACTGTGTCGGAGATTTACTTTCTCCGAGGATCTGAATGACTGTGACGCACTAGATTCGAGTAATGAAATACAGTCAGAGAGCATAAGTGTGGAAATGAACACACAACACTTGGCTACTTATAGAGTGCTGAATTTTGTCATCAGTAGGTGTAACAATCATTAACATAATGATTTTCTTTTCCGGAGTCGAGTTGTTTGTAAACTCTGCTTCAGAACGAGAAAACGCACATTATTGCTCCTCTGAAAGAATTCCACCGTAACATTGTTGTCTATTGTCCACTGTCCATACTGGAATCAATTACCTAATCTGGGCCTTCGGGAAAAGTGGCGACTTTGTCGTTTCTGAAACTCTTCACCTTTTATAGTCCTTACTTTGGTATTGGCTCTTCAGTTCCGTCAATCGACTGTTTCTTGAATACGGTTCACTGCTTGTAGCAGTTACGGATGCTCCATATTTTTTAATAGTTGCAATGATCGAAGAAAAAACAGGAAGAAAAGAGTATTTTGTGGGTCACTGACTCGATGCAATTTTTGGCACGACTGGTAGAAATGTTCTTTGTCTATCATGCTTCCCAAAGTCTAACAAAAGAGACTACACGCTATCAGTCAGTCTTTTTGTGTTGTATGGTCAAGAAACAAATTCACAGAATCCCTGAATTAAGAGTAAGTCACTTGCTTTTTATTTCTTGGATTCAATGACATCTTGCAGACTAAATATTTGAACTTGAACATGCTCCTGCTGCTAATCCCACCGCCATTTCCACTTCCACCAGTACCATTTACACGTCAACGTTTGCTTCTTCTTCACTTCCTCCTACTCCTTCACCTCCTATCCTCCTTCTGTTCTTCCCCCTGTTCTTCCTCCTGCTCTTCCTACTCTTTCTTCTGCTCCTTTTCTTGCTCTTCTCCTTTCTTCCTGCTGCTGATAGTTCTGCTCCTACTGCTGTTGCTCTTCTTCCTCATGTTCCTCCTTTTTCTTCTCTTCCTCTTCTTTCTCTTCCTTCTTTTCCTCCCCCGCCTTTGTCTCCTGTCAAACCTTCAGTCAAAGCAAAGCAACACAGAAAGACCTAAGTAAGGGATGACACATTTATTTCTTGAACATGATTGTCTACAGGACTTGGATGTTGAGACAATATTCATTTCTAGAACTTTCCAGTCTTCAGCTGCAAGACAACTAATTCACGGGCTGTTTATGCCAAACCTCTGGGATTGGATTAATTTTGTATAATTCACCTAACAAAACTCAGCATATTTGGTTTTATTTCTTGGGATTACTTATATCGGAACATTTTCTCTTGATTCGAAACTATGATTTCCTATCGCAGAGTTCGCGGTCGATGCTCTTGAAACTCAGCCAGTTAGACCGTGTCACACACCTCAAATCGCCAGATGCGATCCCTGAAAATAACCACAAAACAAGTATAGTCAATACAATATTTATGACAAGATGCAAAAATGTCTTCCTTGCCTTAATTAAACGCTGTCTTTCCCTGTCCTGTTGACCTAGTTTTCTTTGTAGTGTTTCAGTAGTCATCACTTTATTTGTCCATGTTTTCCTTCAGAGGCAGAACACTGCAATATGTTTACGATGTAAAATACCCTGTTGATTGTGACGTTCTTGGGGATCACTGGCGACCATAGAAATACGGTAAAATGAATTTCGAGAGATTATCTTAAATGAATGAAGAAATAATTATTTTCCATTTGACTTTATGTCATGTTGATTGGTGTTCATGTTTTCACTAATGGATTGCTGCTGCTGCTGCTGCTGCTGCTGCTGCTACTACTACTACTACTGCTACTACTGTTGATTATTTTTTTCATCGTTGTTAAACCTGTTGTCGTCGTTAGAACTGGCTTCGATTATTACATTTACATAATGTCAGTCTAGGCATATTGACATGAACATGACATGAGTAGTGGCAGAGTATAAATTCCACCTCGCTCTCGCTCTCTCTCTCTCTCTCTCTCTCTCTCTCTCTCTCTCTCTCTCTCTCTCTCTCGCTCTCTCGCTCTCTCCTTCCCTCCCTCCCACCCACCCCCACTATCTCTTTCTCTCACTCCATGATACAAGAAAAAGCTTGAAGTATTTAATACTATACTACTATACAAATTGGGAACAAGCGCAAACATTTCCAAATATCAGTACCAATTTTTTTTTCTCAAGCAAAACGTAGTGTTTATTTAAAAGGCATCTTACTCGTGACGGTTGGAGTGACGACTGTGAACCCCGTGGAAGACCCTCCCAGGAGGCAGGTCGTAGGTCACGGGGCCATCAAAGTTGTTCAGATCTCCCGTCCATGAGCAGCGAGTCAGTTGAACTGTCACATAACATTTTCAAAGTTTTATTTTGCCTATCCCCTGGCAAAACAATGGTGATATTTTAGAGGGATGTCGGTGTGCTAATAGTGCACTAGTGTGCTAAGAGTGGAAGAAACAAATAACGAAGAAAAAAACCAACTTTAAATGTGAGTGTATATCTAGCTATTCTAAAGATCTCTCTTTGTAATCAAATGATGAGAAAATAGAATAGTGAATATGGCGGAGTGTTTTTCCCCTTGAACAGGACGATTCTATAGTAGTTATATTTCAAATCATTCCACTACTGACTAATATTCTCAAAGTAGTCTATCTGCGAAGACAAATTTGGAGCCCTCACAGTATATGCATTGCAGAGTTTTAACAAACTTCTACAGTTTTATGTAGTTGCATGGGTGTTTTTCTTACTTGACAACATAAAGTGTAATATACAAGTCTGACTGAAAATGGATTTGATCATGTCACATATACATTAGAAAGATTTTAATCAATCATAAAAAGAATTATGTGCACATTTAGTAACATACAAGAAGTGAAAAAGAACTGCGTAGGATCTTACAAGATAGAACTCTTACGCACAACACTCACAGAACCGTTCTTAAATTATATTTTCTCGAGTATATGTAGTCAACCACAAGAAAGAAACACAATGGCAGAATAAGCGAAGATATCTTATAGCAGATAATACTTTGATAAAATGCCCACTTGGTCGGAGTGGTAGCAATTGGCTTCCAGCTTTAGCGATGTCGATTCCCTGCCCTTTATTCTAGGGGTCTTTCGAAAACTAAAAGTCTGCAACGCCCGTGTGATTCCTTATGCACTGAGCGAAGTAAGGCATGGCAGAGCATGTATAGCTACCGGCTCAGGTAAGCAATTTCATCTACTCGTAACATGCTACACAACAGGTAACCTCCGAGTAGCAGTGATTCCTACATCTGAAGGCGATTCTTGTGATCATTTTTGTTTTGGCTTCAGGAATCCTGCGTTCCATGTTTCACCTGCATAGCTTTACGAGCAGATAGCAATGTGAAGTAATGCCGGCAGCCACAAGTTCTGCATAGCCTGAAGAGCTCTACACTGAATGGTGGTGGTTACGCCAGGCATATCATGCGCTTCAGTTAACTACCGTGCACCTTGTTACTCCAGATTAAGCTACAATGATGACGGCATCCCGATCATTTGAAAACAGTTTCAAGAGTCCATTTTTTAAGCTTTACCTTGGGCCTTGCAGCAGACGAAGGTGTAAATGCGATCCTCATGTTTGTTGCTGTGAACCCCAGCCATCCCAGCGATGACTTCATTCCTCGGACACTGGAAGTTCATATCGCCGTCCCAGTTGTTTGCTGGAGCTATCATGGCAGAACAATAAGCTGTGACATGCCTAGTTCCCCGGGTGTAGTACAATCGAGTTTACAGGAGAATATTAGGTAGGACAGAAAAAGGAAGAAGTGTGGAATGAGTGTGGGGAAAGGAGGGGATAGGGGTCTACCACGAAATCAATGCGATGCTATGCTCAGAAACGCCACCTGAGGGGAAGGGGGTGGTTGGGGGGAGGGGGGAGGGGGGGATGGGGGGGGGGGCAAATCCACCAATTTGGCCCTGAAAGAGGTGATGCGGCTGATGAGATAAGAAGACATTCAATGCACTATCAAGTGCGCATTCTTGATGCAATGCTATTGGAGACCACGACAGGAAGCAAACCCAAGACCCCTCATGCAACGGTGGCATTCGCTGACCACTGCGCGATACAGGCTCCAGTCACACGCTCTTCCTTCTTTCAACATAACTTTTCTCCCATCTCTCCCGCCCCTGGGATTGAACCACGGCACAGCGCCTCGCTGCAAAGCCCAGCGCCTTAGCATGCTGGACCATCTACACCTCCTAAAAAAGAGGCTATCAATAGCCCAGCAGAGGCTTCGGGTTGGCTTTGAACTCATGAGGGCACAAGGGGAGAGCACTGGGATGTGGGCTGCCAGGATCTTTTTATTACGTAAACTAAACACCATGGATTTCTGGGAAGATCCCAC
>JAWQFJ010000123.1:0-2500 GCA_034096865.1 Theodoxus fluviatilis | reverse complement strand
CTTTTAATCACGTGTGTTTACTAATAATTCAGTATCCACATGTAAACCCAGATAGCATGAAAACGTTTTAAAAATGTTTTATTTTGGTTTGAATGGTTTGATTTACGTTTACGGTTCACAATGAAACATTTTAAAAAACGTTTTAGAAATGTCGACGCAAAAAACTGCTTTGAATGCGAACTTTGAAAAAATGTTTTAGAAATGTTGACGCAAAAACAGTTTGAATTCGAACTTCCTTCAAACATTAATTAAATCTAAGTTGTCTATTACCTGCCCCAATTGACACATGTAATGCAAACCTGCAATTAGGTCCGAATAAACTTAAAATTTTTAAAAATAAAATCAAATAAAAATCATAAGTCGCCCATGTGTCCTGCTACCCTTTCTCGAGTTATTAACTTACAAAAGTAAAATTTAAATTCAAATTTTAAGAATTAGATCAAATTAAATTTAGAATTAAAAGTTGCACATGTGCTGCCCTAAGGCATGCTCATTGCAAATCTGCAATCAGTTGTCCTGTAGCATGTTTCGTTTTTGAGTTATTTATTTACATCTGTAAAATTTAAAATTTAATTTATTGATTTAAACGTAATTAGAAATTTGATGAAGCTCTATTTGTATGTATCCTTGAGGAACAAAAAGTCCAAATGTGTGGTCAGATCGTCTCTAAGTTTTACCGTTACGGAGCTATTACCATGCGATTTTCAAAAATTGAATATAAATTAAATGATGACATTTTAATTAAATGCAATGACAGAGACTTTATAAGCATACTTGAGTCGTTGCATACAATTATAAAGCTGCAATAAGATTTTCTGTAGCCCTTTAGCTCGGAAAATAAATTTAGAAAAAAATATATTTAAATTTAAGGTTGCCCCATGATATGCCCCGAGGCACACACAACACAAATCTGCAAGTCTCATAATTGTTAACATGTAACTTTGTTGAAAATCTAATTGAAAGTCCTCGGGCTCGTGAACTATCCTCTAACCCGGCAGGCGGCAGGGGGAGTGAAAATCCCTGTCTTTCAGCAGGCCTGCTTGTAGAATTGCCAGGTCAAAATCTAGGTCGCGCATACCGGACGTGTAGGGTCAGAAACTCGAGACCATGGCGTAGCGTCGAGAGGGTGAAAATAGGCAGAATGAAGCAGCTTTGAGTCAACCAATCACGAGCCTTGAAAATAGATGCCGCCACGTGTCCCAGATTTCGCACTCAGCTGCCCAAATTTTGTGCTCCGCGTGATTCAGGTGTAATACTGCCAATAAACATCGTTTAGCTGAAGATTACACCCGAATCACGCGGACCGTTAAGGTGCATGGAGTACAATACCGCCGAGCAAGACGTTTGTCACAAAACGCAGATACATTAACGCGGCCGGATCTTAGCATAACTCCCCGGGTGTGCGAAGTCAGTCAGGCCAAAGATTATAGGTTACACAAAGATAGTTCATTAGCTCATTGTTGTGAGGATCGAGACACGTTGCGCCCCAAGCGGGAAGGAATATGGGTGAATCAAGGGAAGTAATCACACCGCTTAGAGTCATGTAAAACTGCTTGTTTGTCAACGCGTTTCTAATGCGTTCCGATCATGTTTGTGAATAAATTTACGGTGTAATGTGTAATAAAATGATTTGCTGCAATAATGGGGGTGTTTTGGCTTTGTTTTTTGTAGCAGGCGTTGTGAAATCGAAATATTTGGTTCATCGAAATTGGTGGCTCTGCGCATGTCCGTGAGCGTATAGTCCGTTTAAACATTATGTCACACTAGCTCGATCGTCTGCTGGCGTAGTGACTACGGTTTGATTGCGTTCGTCTGCTAGCCACCTAGGTACATACGGTGAGGTTTGTTTACTTATCTTCTGTGGGTTTTGTGCAGAAAGTATACGTTAAAACAGTCTAATATGACTATTTTCGATTAGTTTTTAATCTAATTAATATTTTTGCATGCTTTAACGCGGCCGGATCTTTGGCATTACAGTATAGACCGGATGTATAAAACACCGGATGTATGAAAGTCTGGATGTATGAAAGGGGCAGGCAGGGTCCCGGCAGAAGCTACTCTTTGTTATTACTTAGAATTTTCCGGTTGTATGAAAATCGGATGTATAAAAGTCCGGTTGTATGAAAGCAAATCTCTGATCCCGAGCAGCACAAATGTGTTGTTGCAAGACCGGTTGTAAGAACACGAAAGTAGACCCAAGTCACTAAAGTGTGGTGAGAGTAATTTCCCTTCCATAGCGACTCGAACTTGCAAAATGGCGGACCGGCACAGCAAAGCGAAAGTTACAGACCAACGTAGAGTGTTGACATTGTCTGAGCGCCTTTAAATCATAAAGGCAGTAGAGGACAGTCCACACAAATCCCGAACACAGATGGCCATTGATTTAGGTGTCCCCCTGCCAACGCTGTCGAACATCGTGAAAGGCAAGAACAAATATCTTGCTCGGGCAAGAAGCGGCGACATTGTGACGACGAGCAAGCGGGCACTGAGCTCTCAGCTG
>JAWQFJ010000122.1:142500-151061 GCA_034096865.1 Theodoxus fluviatilis | reverse complement strand
CAAACAGGACGTTATCACCAGATCAGATCGGTCTTCGTTCAATTCGACCTGTATAAGCTTTGACTCACATTTAGGTCGCGCCCCCAACCGCGGAGCGAGGAGAAAAATAATTACCGGGCGCCATTGATTAGTGACCAATACGCCCTATACATGCTCCGCCTTGACTCAGTTTCCGCCAATGGAGTCTCACAGCCCCGACAGCTGTACATAAATGATCACTGTCAGTAGCTCTTACGCGCCTCCGAGCTCCAATTAGCGTAAATCTGGACTCCAGAGATTTCTTCGCACGCAACAGACACAGAAAGGCCGGAGACAAGGTGCGCCCGAAGAAAACTCTTGGGTCCAAGACTTGAGCTGCCATTTTTGTTTGGGATTTGTGTTTGTCTTTGCAATACAAGTGAGTTTTAACAGAAATCCTGTTTGTGCCGTTTCTACCGCCGTTGTTTATTTCTAGTGTTGCAGCGAACGGGCATTGTTCAAGTGTGGGCACTTTTTTCAGCTTCATGTGAATTTTCTGAAAACCAAAACTTGTATTATGAAAATGTATCGGTACATTTGATTTTCCAATCAGACGGATGGACGGACATTCGGACAGACAGACAGACGGACGGACGGACAGACAGGCGCGTGCGCGTGTGTGTGAGAGTGTGTGTGTGTATCTGTGTATGTTTGAGTGCGTGGATGCGTGTGTGTGTGTGTGCGTGTGTGTGTGTGTGTGTGAGACTGTTTATCTCTGTGTGTGTGTGTGTGTGTGTGTGTGTGTGTGTGTGTGCTGTGTCTGTTTGTCTGTATGTCTGTCTGTGTGTGTGTCTGTGTGTTTGTGTTTCTGTCCGTCCGTCGGTCCGTCGGTCCGTCTGTGTGTCTGTCTGTTTGTCTGTGTATCTGTCTGTGTGTCTGTGTGACTGTCTGTCTGTCTGTCTGTCTGTCTGTCTGTCTGTCTGTCTGTCTGTTTGTCTCTGTCTGTCTCTGTCTTTCTGTCTCTGTAAGTCTGTGTGTCTGTCTGCCTGTCTCTGTGTGTATGTCTCTGTGTGTATGTCTGTGTGTGTGTGTGTGTGTGTGTGTGTGTGTGTCTGTCTGCCTGTCTGTGTGTCTGTGTGTCTGTGTGTCTGTCTGTCTGTGTGTCTGTGTGTCTGTCTGTCTCTCTTTCTCTCCCTCTCTCCCCCTCTCTCTCTCTCTCTCTCTCTCTCTCTCTCTCTTTCTCTCTCTCTCTCTCTCTCTCTCTCTCTCTCTCTCTCTCTCTCTCTTCTCTCTCTCTCTCTCTCTCTCTCTCTCTCTCTCTCTCTCTCTCTCTCTCTCTCCCTCCATTCACGTCTTTTTTCCATTTCCTTCACTGCTTCAGTCACCGCGCACACTCGCACTTGTGTTAAAGTGCGAACGTGAGTTTGCATGGCGACTGCAAATTACTTGGTCCCACTCATCCCATTGTTGCTGCCCCCAGACGGACAGACAGGGAAATCGCACGAGATCGAGACTGACTGTGCTTCAAAAGAAATTCGCACTTGCTGGGTTTTGTAGCAAAAGTTCACAACTGATTTTGGAGCATGACGAGAATATACATGTATTGTACGGGGCCTCCTGCCTCTTTGCTCCCTTTTGGAGTCGAGTCGATTCGTATTGAATGACCATACCACTTTAGGGCATGAATATACAAAGTAACAATAAAAAAGAACATCTCAACCCAAATGTTATCGTTGTTTTCGTATCTAATGAGCTAGTGTAACTTTTAAACTTGCATTTAGTTTGACGTGACCTTTTTAAGTCTACTGAAAACTGCAGTTGGAAAAATCTGTTCTTCCGGGATGATGAAGATTATAATAATGAATACGACGACGAA
The DNA here is from genome assembly GCA_034096865.1 of Theodoxus fluviatilis. NCBI lineage: Eukaryota > Metazoa > Mollusca > Gastropoda > Cycloneritida > Neritidae > Theodoxus > Theodoxus fluviatilis. The sequence continues at coordinate 149,227 of JAWQFJ010000122.1, read as the reverse complement.
GACGACGACGAAAATGTTGAAGATAGGGAGAGGAGGAGGAGGATGGGGGTGGGGGTGTTGGGGGGGGGGGGGGGGGTGGGGGGGGGGGGGGGGGGGGAGGGGGGGTAGGAGGAGGAGGAGGAGGGGAGATGAAAGGAGAAGGAGGAGGAAGGAGGAATATTAGTAACAAATTAATTCTAGGAGAAAACTGATTTGGTCAGTTCTATCATACACACGGAGAAAACTCAAATTTCCCCGAATGTTGTAATTGGGCCTTACAGTCATGATTTGATTTTTTGACTGCCACGAAGGTGATATAGAAACAAGAACAAAAAAATGAAAAGACCCACACAGAACAAAGTACGCTCATATTACTCGAGTAGACTTGAACACTCGTTATAGTTTTTGTGTGTGTGCGCGCGCGCGCGTGTGTATTTGTGATTGTTTGTGTGTGTGTATGTGTGCGTGTGTGTGTGTGTGTTTGGGGGGAGGGATCACTGCACACACGAGATCACGCACAGAAAAAGAAAGACAGCTCATTTAATTTACGTGAAACAGATGACGTTACACCTGCTTCCGTGAAAATCGAACACTCAAAACCGAGCAGGGAATGAACTTTCCATGCATTTTCCGGGAGAAGGATTAAGCGGGAAAAAATGTTCATGGTATCCAGAAAAAATCTACTATACACGCACGCACACAAAGACACAAAGAATCACACGCACAGACACACACACAGACACACAAACACACACACAAACACACACACACACACATACACACGCACATACACACGCACATACAGAACCACACACGCACACACATACACACTCACAAACACACGCAGACACCCATACACACGCAGACACACACACACACACACACACACACACATATATATACGAACACGTACATGCGCCCGCACAAACACATACACACACAGACACACACATACACACAATACACACACATGGCATCCCACCACACACCCACCCACACACCACACATGCACGAGCAACAGCACACATGTACACATGCACACACACACATACACACACACACGCACACACACACACAGACACACACACACACACACACTACACACGCCCCCATGCACCACATACTCTTTCACACACAGTGTACAATTTCACACATACAGAAATATACTGTCCCTCCGTTCATCAGACAGCTTATTTACAACGATTCACGCCAAGTGTGTTTTCACACCCCTGTTCCAGTGTATCATGACAGCCGCTTTGCCCGTTTCTCTTTGAAGCAGAGTCTATCGTCCTCGTGCGTACGTTGGGCAAAGGTCAAATGTTGGTGCTGTTCATAGCACTCCACCTTTTTGACAGCAGTGTATCACACACAACTTCCCCCTCCAACTCCGCCCCTTCCGCCTGTCGGCTTTATATAGGCGACAGCGTCCCTCCTTCGCTCTATCTCCACTCAGGACGTCCCGGTGCACTAATAGGAGCTTCTCTTGGTTTCAAAGGATATCTGCAGTAATGTGGTGGTCTTTTATGGTCACAGCGATAGCTGTGGCTATTAGAGGTGAGTGCCTTTAGCATATGAAATGGCTTGTACTGTGTTCTGTGAGTGAGTGACAGTTTCGCGTTTTTCTTGTCATAGAAATCTTTGCCACCTATGGGTGAATTAGACATGTCGGGGGTTCCCTCGTCTTCCTCGAACTTTTCTTGATTCCAGTGGCGAAAGCGGAGAGGTCGTTGCTAGTGCGATTTGGGGAGTAACTCTATAGTGGAAACATCCTGCTGAATCGGCTTTAGTTCATTACCTCCCAACATACGGGAAATAACTCTCTAACATTAAAAAATTCAAGCAAACACAACAGAAAAAAGTGGGAATATAAGGCGGCGACCGGCTCTGCAGTTGTTCAAATGGTAATATGGATATACTTTTAGAAAAGCATAGTGTGGATTTTTGTTGTCACGTTGGCAGGGAAAAATCCATACATGTCCCTGTTAGCTAGACAATGTCGGTCGTTGCTTCTCAAAATTTCATTTACATTTCTGGTAAGGTCGTACACCTTAGAATCTTGCCTGTAATTTGATTTTTGCACGTTAGAAAACCAAATACGAGACTCAAAAGGCTGTAGTGGTTTACTACACGGGGGGCGCGGCAACCCATGGTGTATTAACGCAACCCTTTGCTGTCGCCAAAACTCTTAGCTGTCGTAGAGGATTAGGACACTATCATAGCCAAACAAAAGCTACCTACAACAAACATTTCTAAAGGATCACTCGCTGAAAAGGTAAAGTTCCAAACATGCTGGCTTTGTATGCATGTAAGTATTATATTGATGGACTGCCACAGTTGTGTACGCGACATGGCATGTGGCTACAATATATTCCTTCACGAATTCTGGGGTTGCACTGTCTTGGGCATGCATCTTGAGGGCTAATAAAGTTTCTGCAGTCCCTTCTAATTTTAAGATTTGTGTAAACATCGCAACGTACATCGCAAACGCTGAAGGTAAACAAAGAGCGAAAAGCCCCAAAAGCCACCTTCAAACGTTCCCGAAGACATACACTGATACAGCATCGATATACACCGGAACAACTGCCCACCTGCCCCGCTTCCCAGAAAGTTGCGATCAGAGAGAGATTGTGAACTTTCGAGGATGAATGTTTGCCTCCACTTGACAACAATGAAGCTAACGCTAATGGCGCACTGCATCGCCCTTGGATTCGAGCATTGCCACAGTCTACCCCTGTTGCTGCAAACTGCGGATCCGACTCCTAGCTGCAGTCATATCATCGGCGCCTTTGATGACATTGTCGTTGCAGATCAGCGACCGTCCGTGCCATTGTCGTTGATCGGTTCTGCATGGGCTTTTGGCTGCCTATTGATTTTTGGCCATACTGAGGTTGAACGTCTTCCCTTTACACTGATCAGAGAGAAGTCTCATTAGACCTGCTCGCCACCTTTGCTTGAAGAAATTTTCGCTTCTGTAGGATGATTCTCATCCAAAGCCTACTAGTCTTGTTGATGATGTGGCGTGTCCCAGACTTCTCCCTCTCCCCTCTGCAGGAGTTGAGGCCCAGACTACAGGAACCATACTAGGGGATCCCTGCAACACCTACAGGAATCTGACGGACGACAGTCGCGCCGTGGACTTTGTGGCTCCAGCTTCAACCACACTGCTCTGCGACCGCTTCCTGCAGCCGGGCTGGTACCACTTCACCGCGGGGCGAATGGCCAATAGCTGCGTGCAGCGGTTCAGGTGCGGCACGGAGGGCGCGCTGTGGATGAGAGGCGAGGTACCTCGAGAGGAGGACGGTGTCGTGAACCGCACAGCCTGTGCCTCCCTCAACCCCGACGTGCCCACCTGCTGTGACGTCAGCCTGCCCCTGGAAGTGCGGAACTGCGGCCATTTCCTGGTATACTGGCTCCGCAGACCACCCGGATGTCCCATGGCGTACTGCACAGGTAAGGGAAGTAACTTCATGGGACTAATCTTATAACCTCCATTTTCCCCATCCGCCCACCCACCAACCCCCACTTCTCCCACGCGCAACCGCCAACCCCCATCACTTAATAAGCAGAGTTAATGTTGTGTTAGGGATTTACGAAACTCACTAAGACTTTTATATACAGTCTAAGATTCAGATTCCAAAAAGAGCACGTAAATGTAGGTTTTCTACGAACATAGGTGGAGTTTGGCAACAAAAACAAACATAGTATTCCATTGACAGAAAACTCTGGTCAAACAACCATGAAATGTGAACCAGAAAGAGACATGTCTCTTTCCTCAACACAATGACCAAGAATCAATCAAATTGAGTGATTAAATGTTGGGTTGCATGTAATGACTCCCAGGCAGTGATTGATCTGAACATTTTTGGCTGCTTGTAAAAACCTCGCATCTGGCTAAAGCATTTTAGGCGACTTTACACTCTACACACGGCACGCTTTTTACCAACGCATTTGTCTCCCGAAATTCATTTCCTGACACAGAGGTGTCTCTCGGCAGAGATTACCACCGCTCCATTTAAATCCTCCTTGACTCGGTAAACGCGACTCTGTTTTTATCGGCGCTGCTCATCACTCCCCCAAATTGCAGTAAAGCAAAGCTGCTAATCACGAAGCGCGTCAAGTCACGTGACCTCTGTCCTGTTTTCCAGAGGGCGCTCCTACTCCTGCTCGCGGGCCTATGCTGGAGGGGCCGGAAATCATCAACAACGGAACAGAGTTCCGCTTCGGCTGCCGAGTGCAATTTCCGTCCGAGAGTGATGGCGTAGTTTTTGACGTCACGTGGACGTTTGACGGCGTCCCCGTGCGTGACGTAGGCACGTTGAGGCTGACTCGTGACGTCACAGTGGCCTACTTAGAGCAGGCGCACTGGGAAGGCAACCTGGGAAGGACGGTGAGTGGACAGTGTAAGAACGTGACAATACGGTTTTTCGCTGAACAGTCGCATCTTTAGTCAGTTGGGCCATCGACATAATTCGGAAAGCAGGTTCCCTCAGCGTTTCACAACTCTAGCGTAGATACTGTCGAGTTTCACAATGTACTGCAACTTGATGAGCAACAAGAATAAATATAAGGAGTGATAAGTGATGTTCTTGCATACTATTCCAATATCACCTGTGCATTGAGATGAGTGGAGCAGAGTCTATTTTGCAAAGTGAATATGAATGTGTTTGCGTCCTGGTTGTTGTGCCCGCACCAATGGAGAGTGTCTTTCTCGATAGTTAGTTTTGGATGAGTGGGAATTATGACAGGATGCTACGTGAGAGAGTGGACATGGCGATGATACTTGTAGTGCGTGCATAGAGCATGTGGTGTAGTGATGTATTTGTTGACGTTGCCAAGGAGATTTCTAAGCACGCCATCAAAGGGCACGTTTGTTAGGCAAGTGGCTCGCCTCGATGGCTAGTCGAGGGCGAGCGAGAGGCACCTCGGCTAATGAGCGAGAAACGTAGGCAACGCCTAGCCCTCGAGATTCTCTCGAGATTCTACGCCTTACAAACGCGCCCTAAGTGACTGCTGTACACACTTGTCGCGGTAAGTGTCGTGCATTGTTGTCATAGCAACTGTTACCTGTTGCAGCTGCGGTGCCAGGTGGAGTCGTACAGGGTGGACACACCCACTGAGCGGTCTGCAGTGCTGGAGAGCGCTGGCTACTGGGGTGGCATTCGGGTGTGTATGGCTCAGTATTCTTCACATGCCTGCATTGACACCATATTTCATTTTATCATAATTCTGTTTGACTCGCATTAAAAAAACTTCTCCTTTCTATCTTTGAATGGTCTAGGCCTTGTTACATAAAAAACAACCTCCCCCCTCCCCCCTCCCCCCTCCCCACTCCCCCCTTCCCTCTCCCCCCTCCCCCCTCCCCCCCCCCAAAAAAAAGAGTTGTCCCTCATTGTTCATATTCTGTCCTGTCAGTTGATGTTATGCTCAAGTTGTCAGCTTCCCTCAAGATAACTTTAATCAGTTACAAACGCTCTCTCTCTCTCTCTCTCTCTCTCTCTCTCTCTCTCTCTCTCTCTCTCTCTCTCTCTCTCTCTCTCTCTCAAAATGTAGTCGATGTGATTTGAAATGGTCGTATGCTTGGCATACCATGAATGTGAAAAGAGACGCCAAGCAAAGTTAGATTTCTATGCAGTCCATCTCTCTCTATAAAGTAATGACGTTCTGGCCCTGCTAAGAGACATCGCAACCTGCATGCTACACTTAACGACGTTGCTCGAGACTAAAAGATGACATCTCATGCGCTATTTAGATCATTCCATTGACACCAAGTGGCATTTTACACAATATAAGGTGACGTCTCACACCAAATTGAACTGCGTTTCACAATACTGTGGGTGACATTTTAAACCCTTGTTATGGCGTTTCAGGTAACCCCAGAGACCGTAGCCGTAAGCGAGGGTGGACCTGCCCACCAGGTCAACGTGACCTCAACTCTGCCCGTGCTGTGTGACCACAACGACGCCTGCAGTCTCCAGCTGGAACTTGACGTCACCGGCCTCAGATGGCGTAAGCGGACCTGAGAGAAGAGAATGCAGAGAGTAGGAGAGATAAAAAACAAAAGGAGGTGGAAAAAAAGCTGACAGTTAAGGGAGGAGGAGGAGGAGGTGGGAGGAGGTGAGAGGAGGAGGAGATGGGAGGAGGAGGAGGTGAAAGGAGGAGGAGGAGGTGGGGGGGAGTACGAGGAGGTGGGAGGAGGGGGAGGAGGAAGTGGGGGGAGGACGAGGAGGAGGTGGGGGAAGGACGAGGAGGTGGGAGGAGGAGGAGGTGGGAGGAGAGGAAGTTAAGGAAGAAAAGAGAAAGGAAATGAAGGAAGAAAAGGAAAAGAAAAGGAAGGAAGAAGAGGGAGAGGAAGTGAAGGAAGAATGGGAGAGAGACGGAGGAAGGGGAGGAGGAGGAGAAGCAATAAGGAGAAACAGGAAGAGGAGTAAGAAGAAAAAGAGGAGGAGGAGAAGGTACAAGAACAAGAGAAACACGAATTGGAAAAGCAAAAGTAGGAATAAGAGAAAGAGCAGGAGGACCATTGAACAGGAGTGTAAGCAGGTTAAGCAAGAACAAAAAGAACAAGAAAAGCTATATGCTTTACTAGGACACGGGTGTAGCCAGGTCATAAACGAAAGCCTACAATTCAGAAAAGAGAAGCAACAGAGAATCGATAGTAAAATTGGCTTGGAGAAGTATGAAGTAAAAGTCGCAGGTCGGATCCAGACCATCGATATTGACTGTCGGGTTGGACGACATGACAACGATA
>JAWQFJ010000122.1:135000-137500 GCA_034096865.1 Theodoxus fluviatilis | reverse complement strand
GTTGATCACTAACTCAAGTTTCCAAAGACATCAAAGACAAATGATGATTATGACTCGAAAAATCCTTCGTACAAAAATCACATGCTACCGATTTAATTAAATTCGAGTAAAGTTGGTTGACCACGTGAACAAAAAAAGGGGGGGGGGGGGGGATCCGAGAAATTCCATAGCCTATACAGTAAAACTGCCAGTTGCTGTTGGTGGTTGGTGCCATATGTGGTCAAGAAAATGTACTTCTTTTATGATAAATCATGTCGTGTCGCAGAATATGGGTACCATGAGCAAAAGTTCGGACGGTAAATGGCAAACACAGTTGTTTTGAAAATAAAAAGAAGGATGAGTACAATCCAAACTCGATGTAAAAAAGTCGTGCATGTAGTGTGGAAATAGATGTTTCAAAAACTGCAGTAGTGTCTCTCCTTTAATTTTTATTGCGACCAAGTAATCAATTGTGCTTAATCTTGTGAAAAACTTATCGCAGTTTGAAAAAAGGGTGAGTTAAATCTCATCTGAGCGTACTGGTCGTGTTGCTCATGCAGTATTGACATAGACTTTTCCAAATCAAACTTGTCCTTACCGTCCATTTCGACAACGTTATATATCGAGCTGACACTCGACTCCTCCGCCAAGGTCGCTTCAAGCGCAGAACTCATGGCTTTCGCTCTTTCTCATACTATGGCCCTCAACTGTGGAATTCTCTCCCTCACAATATCCGACACTCTACCTCCATCTGTTCCTTCAAATCCAACCTCAAAACCTACCTTTTTCAGCAATATTACTTGTGAATTTGTTAGAATCCTGCCGCACCCCCCCCCCCTCCTCTACCCCCACGTACATCTTGACATCTGTGTAAATATTTGTATAGTATATTGTCAGTCTGACTATGTACATCTGAATGCATGTGTTTGACTATGACTGGATGACTAAATGTATAGACTGTGTGTTGTATGTTTATTTTTGTATATGTATGTATATATGTTACGCGCTTAGAACCTCGGGAAAGGCGCTTTATAAGTATAATAAATTATTATTATTATTATTATTATTATTATTATTATTATTATTATTATTATTATTATTATTATTATTATTATTATTATTATTATTATTATTATTATTATTATTATTATTATTATTATTATTATTATTATTATTATTATTATTATTATTATATCTAAAGACCTTACCTACTTTTTTCATTGTGTTGCACATACTTATTCCTTTTCAATGCACTTAATATTCACAACAAGAAAAAATATTCCAAAGCGTACTTGTATTTTTCTCAGACCCTACCACCTCTACGAAGCAGGAGACTTCATCCTCGCCCGCAGCACTGCACGTCCTTTTGAGGTAAACCTCGTCAATTACGGACAGAATCCTGGAATGAATATCGTAAAGGCTCTTAAACAAATATTCATGGACTCTTGTTTGTGAAGGCGCAGAAACCTCGATTTGCATGTAAGTTGGAACAAATGCGCTTGAACAAAGTAATCATGGGCTTTTGTTCGCAAAGGCGCTTAAACCTCAATTGTCATGTAAAGGCCTCCGCACACGTGGACACATATCTGGTATCTATCTCGTTTTCACGGAAAATGTCGACCTTGCAAGTCGCTAAAAATGTTTTGTGCGTGCTCTAACGGGACAATTTCCTGGTAGCTGTGCCGTTTCCATAGGAAATATCGCGCTCGCAAGTCCCAAGAGCAATGTTTTGTCGAATGTCCGCTCAGTAGGAACACGAGTTATTTTTTCATATCTGTTGGACACTTGATCGAACAGCCTATCACATGGGTTCCTGCTTGTGAAGTGGCGGTAGAAGTATGTCCAGTCATTTATCTTAATGCAGGCTTAATGTCGCTCGATTTGAAACTTTTGTGAGTTTTTTTTACTTCATCTGTCAGTTGTAGGATGTCCTGACGCCTAAATATGAATTTCTTGTACAATTCTACCTCACTGTAAGTTTCTCATATGTGCAGCTTACTGAGAAAAAACAAACCCCACAACAAACCTGTTGTCGTCACATGGCGCGCAGCTGATTTGATTGTCGGATCGAGTTTGAAGAAAATCAAACACCGCTCGTGTTGAACGACTGCCCGGAGAGCGGAGTCAACAACGGATCTAGAATGCGATTTCACATCACAGGGTGTTTTTATCGTTTTCTTTGTGCGGAATTGGTTTGTTGGGGAGTTGTTAATCGAAAGGAATACCACAATATCACTATGAGCGTGATGTTATGGGGGAAAGACATACCAACACATTAAGTCTAATGTAATGCATGAGGCCTAGTGGTATCATTGGCGACTACTACGTGGTTTTTCCAGGTTTATTTTTAGCAAAGTTGCCAGAAATGTGTCCACGTGTGAGGAGGCCCCATCTGCAACACTCATGAATGTTTTTGTCTGAAACTAACTGGTCCTGATCAGAGACAAATAGAACGTAATGTTATGACAATGGTACCATCTTTGTCACCTCTGGGTCCCCTGACCCTGCTGCCACGTGACTC
>JAWQFJ010000122.1:15000-127500 GCA_034096865.1 Theodoxus fluviatilis | reverse complement strand
GCCGCTGTTCATGCCTGTACCCCGTGCCGCATACCCCACTCACTCGTTTGTTTTTGAACTGTTGTCACATTGCTTATATGTAGCCGAGTGCGTAACTCGCTTTCTCTAGACTACTGATGATAGATGCGCCTTAACTGACTGCATCCCCCACTACCCCTCTTTCGATTAAGTCTGCTGCATGTTATCCCTGTAATTTTTTCGCCTTCTCTTGTTTGATTGTATTGTCTTTTATATTTCGTGCTTTGCGCAGGTTTGATATGGTGTGTTAGCTTATCAGCGCAACGTTAGGTTTTGTGGTACTTTATTTCTAAGTGCAATTTGTGTATATCTGTTAATCCTTATAGGCTAGACTTTATTTTTGCACTTCTATTTAGTTACTTTGTGATACAGGTGGATTTCGTTGCTGGGCATCGGACATTACGTCATTAGTGGTGCGACGTCAGATTTGGCAGACTCGTTCAAACATATCCTTTTATTTCACTGAAGAAGGAGCCTACTTGGCCCCGAAAGCTCTGAAATACAATTTTGAAGTTGGACTAAAGTCTCCAGTACTTCTTTTCTACTCGTTTACGAGTCCAACACCGGCCTCCCATTTTCTAGACACTGACTGTCAAGTAGGGATTACAATGTTGTGGGTCTAGCTTCGCCAACTGAATGAATACTGACTCGGAATGAATGACTTTCTCAGTTGTGAGTATATGAATATTGATTCTGTCAAGTGGAGATTACAATGTGGTGGGTCTGGCATGGTAAAATTGAATGAATGCTGAATAAGCAGAAGAATGAAAGACACTCAGGAACGAGTTTATGAAATAATTAATCAATAAAATAGGGATTAATGTGCAAGTTACTGAGCGTACGAATGAAGTAACAAGGGAAAGTGAGGGAATAATAATGAATGCACGAATGAATACGCTAAAATGAAATAACATGCAAATAACGTAATGTGGACAAATATATATAAATACATTGGTCTTTAAGTTTTCTAGCGATATACGTTGTTAGCAATATGTGGAAAACAATGAAAACGTCATGTTTATGAATAAATTGTGATAATATATGTTGTCCAAAATGGTCAGGAAAAGTTGTGATAATATTCAATATGTGTCATAATCTGGCTATATTAATTGAAAATTTGACACCATTGTCAATGTTTTTTGTTACATGTGCGAATTCCATCATGCATGTTGTTGTTGTTGTTGCTGCTACTGCTGCTGCGTCACATTATTTTGCATGTGTGCACATCCGCACAAAATCAGAGCCAAGCACACACACGCGCACACGCGCGCACACACACACACACACACACAGAGACGCAGAGAGAGAGAGAGAGAGAGAGAGAGAGAGACAGAGACAGAGACAGAGACAGAACAGAGACAGAGACAGAGACAGAGACAGAGACAGAGAGAGACAGAGACAGAGAGACAGAGACAGAAACAGAGAGAGAGACAGAGAGAGAGACAGAGAGACATAGAGATGGTCAGCACGATAAAGGGCAAATGAAGTTTTACGGCCTTGCAGTGTCTGCAGGTTGTGGATGGCAATTGCGGTTTCACCAGAACTGATCAGAACAAGAGCGTCACGTCTCCATTTCCCTAGTTATTCGCCTTGTACGTCAAGGAAGACGCAATGGGCCTATTTCTTATCCCAACCAACAGAGGGTCAGACAGAGAGAGAAAGAAGAGAAAGAGGGAGAGAGAGAGAGAGAGAGAGAGAGAGAGAGAGAGAGAGAGAGAGAGAGGTTTGACAGGAAAAAACGGAGGTATTTTTCTTTGATTAGTGAAGTTAGTTTTGGAGGTTTACTTAGCTCAACTCCTGACTTGGACAACGTTATTGCTTCGTTGATTAGTCACGAAATCTTTCCTGCAATTCAACAAGAACACTACACCGACCCATAGCAATAGACCAAGGAAAGCACTGTGCGCCATGTTTGGAAAGGGAGGTAATCGATAGACGGGTGGATTACAAATTGAGAGACAAATAGACTTTTGGCGGGACAAGACGAGTGGGAGGCGGGATAGACAGACAACGAAAACAAGGATCGGTGTCTCTCTTGGTTTGTGTCGGGTCAATGTGACATTTGCTGTTCCTCCCTTCAGCCACACCGCCCCCAGGCACCAATGCCCCCGTGACGGAAGACGCTGCAAGGGGCCTGTGTGTGTCCGCCATGTTGAATATCACCGTCGGCGTCGGCTCTCGCTGCTCAGATCTTCCGGAAGTCCGTCTCGACGCTTTCGTCACTTCCTGCACGGCGGATTACCTGGTGAGCTAAATATGATTTGCAAATGGTGCGGTATGATCGATGCAAAAACTGGATCATGCCTTTGGGTTATTCTCGGATCAAGAAGTGGTCGTATTTTCTTCTTTTGAGAGAATGTTTAAAAGTGTGTCCATTATAAGCACGCAGAAACATACATTCACACAAGCAAAACAGAGGCAGATTTTGAATGTGTTTGTGTATGTGTGTGTATGTGTGTACGTGTGTATGTGTGTGTGTGTGTGTGTGTGTGAGTGAGTGAGAGAGAGAGAACAAACGCACGTTCAGACAAGATAAGCAGAGGCAGGAAGACAAGCAAGCAGGCAGGCAGAGAGAAAGAAACGTACAGACAGGCAGATAAAAGATCCAACTACAAAAAAGCAACATCTGAACATTCAAATATCGGATAAAACAGGGTCCTTATCTGCCCACCGACAAATACACCTGTGCAATGCACGTCCAGTAATCTGGGGCTGGATTGACATCACTCAGGAGGAAAATAAGTCTCAAGTGCTTCCTTTGAGTTAAAAAAGAGATAGATTAGAGCAGAACATTGACAGAAGGTTTTCTCACAAAAAGGAAAATATTTGCTGCCACAGATGAGGCGACGTGGATTTGCCTGTCTGCAAAGCAACAGAATCAAATTTGCTGAAAGGCCGCACACGACAGCCGGACCACTATCCCAGCATCCCGCTGATTTCCCATCCGACAATTACTTTGGTAACATCAACTTCCTGTCACGCATGCGACAGTCGTTCTCGATTTTACTCGGGACGTTCTCGCCAATTGATCGCTCAAATCTGGCCAAAACGTAATGGCTGGGATCAGGCAGCTGAGGGGTTAAATCGGACGACTAAGCAAAGTATTAAGGTCTCCGCACGAGTTTTCACAGGGTCTTACAAACATTACCAGGCATTTCAATCGAGAGAGAGTTCTGACGTTGTTGCCTATGTTGCTCGGAATGAAGGCTTTAGCATCAAGGCATTGTCTACTTTGTTTTGTCCACAGGCTGCCGGTGGACAGCTTTTCCTACGCGGCTCAGTCGCGGCCTTCCAGGGGCGGTGCCAGGAGGTCATTCTGCGCAACGACAGCAACTTCCGGCAGGATGAGCAGGGGAGGTTGCTGCCACCACCCCAGGTGGCGCTGTGTCCTGCTCAGTGCAACCTGCACGGCGCATGCGTGGACGGACGCTGCGTCTGCGATCCAGGTTTCACTGGCATCGACTGCAATGTGCGACTTGGTGAACCCCCAGTCGTCCGCAGCCTTACCAGGTGTGTGTGTGTGTGTGTGTGTGTGTGTGTGTGTGTGTGTAGTGTGTGTGTATGTGTGTGTGTGTGTGTATGAGTGTGTATATATATATGTGTATGTGTGTGTGTGTGTGTGCGCGCGCGTGTGTGTTTCTGTGTAGGTATGTTAGCGATGAACCATGGGTATAATGCGTGGATCAGTGCGTCAGCCTGCCTCTCTCTCTCTCTCTCTCTCTCTCTCTCTCTCTCTCTCTTTCTCTCTCTCTCTCTATCTCTGTCTCTCTCTGTCTCTGTCTGTGTGTGTGTCTATCTGTCTCTCTCTGTCTCTCTGTCTCTCTCTGTTTCTCTCTGTCTCTCTCTCTCTCTGTCTCTCTCTGTCTCTGTCTCTCTGTCTCTCTCTCTCTGTCTCTCTCTCTGTCTCTCTCTCTGTCTCTCTCTCTGTCTCTGTTGCTCTGTCTGTCTCTGTCTCTGTCTGTCTTTCTCTCTGTGTCTTTGTCTGTCTGTCTGTCTGTCTGTCTGTCTGTCTGTCTGTCTGTCTGTCTGTCTGTCTGTCTGTCTGTCTGTCTGTCTGTCTGTCTGTCTGTCTGTCTGTCTGTCTGTCTGTCTGTCTGTCTCTCTCTCTCTCTCTCTCTCTCTCTCTTTATTTCTCTCTCTCTCTCCACACATAAATTCGAAGGTTTTATCGACATATTTGTACACAGCATAAAACCTAGGAATATTATTCCCATGTTTTCCTTGGAATGAAGATTACGCAAATAAGGTTCACGTCCTTCTTCAGTTCATCGCCTTTGCCGAGTTTCGCATGGCATTTCTGAGCAATGAGTAAGGACTACCAAATATATACCAAAATATACCAAATACCAAATACCTTTTTAGCACATGTACTTATACAACATGAGCGCACAGAAAAAACAACACAACCTGTCTCTCCTTACATCTGTACATATATGTACATGGAGCATACAAAACGAATCAACTCGTACATATCGGATTAAGTTCCAACCCGCTCACATATTTCTGTTGGTTTTAGCAGCTTTGAGTATTGTACTCTTTTCAATTTTTTAGTTGTAATTTGTAAACCGTCCTTTGTCTGCGGGGCCTGAGGCTTTGACATATAAAGTTTCAAAGTCAAGTCAAAGTCTAATGATTCTTACTGTTGAAACGAGCCCGTGGCCAGTCTAAAATGATTTGTTTCTACTTCCTCGTTTTCCGCACACGAATACCGCCCTCGTTGCGTTGCAGAGACGTGTGTGACGCCAGACGACGCACGTGCAGAGTGGTGTTCGTGAGGGTCAGCAACCTGGCAGAGTCCCCAGACATGGGCTGCAGGGTGCGAGAAGTCAGGGTACGTCTGCCTTTTCCACCACGCAGACAGGAGGTTCTCCAGGGAACAGACACACACGTTTGCCAGGAATAATGTGGACCGAACCCACGCCTTCCTGGTTATGTCTAAGTACTGCAGTCACTGAGCTGTTGATGTCATGTCCTTTTTAAAACCCTGCTACTCCCAAGCAAGCCTACGTTTGTAGAGTGCCCCTCACATTGACTTCGGTGTGCTGTGATCGTCATATTTTATATTACCTCAAATTTTGGACTGTATTCTCCTCAGTGTAAAAAAAATATGCAGCGACTGCTTTTATTTTTTAAAATAAATTTGAGATTTGTATTGCCATAGGTGAGAAAATATGTAAAACTGATTGAAATATTGATTTTCTACCTTTGCTTGATACGCATTTTTACAGCTGGGCCCGAATGGACTGGAGGTTGTGGGAGAGGCAAGACAGGTGGCTGCAGACCTCCACAGCTTCTCAGAGGTGGCCTGTCACGTGCCGGATTCCAGGGTGCCTGAAGGTGAGTAGAGCTCCTCCTGGTGTCTGTCTTGATTGCGCTGAGTTCTCTCCTCTTGTCCCTCCGCTCTTCAAGGAAAAATCTGTCCTGCCCTGCCTTGTTGTGAAACTTTGGGTTCGTGTTGCGGACTTCATTACCGTCAGCACGCGACATGGATCATGTGCTTGAGAGCGTCTGCAAATACATTTAAGTGCACAGGCTCGTGTACAGGTGTATTAATGAATGAGAGAGAGAGAGAGAGAGAGAGAGAGAGAGAGAGAGAGACAGAGATTGACAGTGAGAGAGAGTGAGAGTGAGTGAGTGAGAGAGAGAAAGAAAGAGAGAGAGAGAGAGAGAGAGACATGAAATTCCAGTCACATTAGAGCAATATTTATAAATGGGCAATCTTCTGTTCCTGACAGAGCGAGCTGTGGTGGGATATCTCATCTCAGTCACCATGGATGGCCAAACCTTCAGCAACGAACGTCTTTTCTGGGTGTTCGACAGCAACTGCATGGACTGCTCGCGTCAAAACAACTGCACTCTCAGGGTGAGCAATGATTTATGGGTGTTGCTGTCTGTGAGGGTCTGACATGCGAGGCAGACAAACACAGACCTTAGAAGTTTCAGGAGCAGACTGAGTCTGGTTTGTCAGAAATGTATTTGACTAATTGAGACTTCTAGAAGATTATTGTAGGGTTTGAGTACCGTCTGACTGCGCTGGCTGACGTTGTGTGCTGTCTGTGTGACGATGAATGCCTTCGTCTCGCAGGAAGGGTGGTGCCTCATCCAGCAGCAGTGCGTGACCGAAGGAACAGTCAACCCTACTGACCCCGTCCTGGCCTGTCTGCCCAGTGTCCAGTTCATGCAGTGGAGTAGCCAGGGTGAGTAAGGGTGTGTGTGTGTGTATGTATGTGTGTGTGTGTCTGTCTGTCTGTCTGTCTGTGTGTCTGTGTCTGTGTGTCTGTCTGTGTGTCTGTGTGTGTGTGTCCGTGTGTCTGTCTGTCTGTCTGTCTGTCCGTCTGTCCGTCCGTCCTTCCGTCCGTCCGTCCGTCCGTCCGTCCGTCCGTCCGTCTGTCTGTCTGTCTGTCTGTCTGTCTGTCTGTTTGTCTGTCTGTCTGCCTGTGCGTCTGTGTGTCTGTCTCTCTGTGTGTCCGTGTGTGTGTGTGTGTGTCTGTCTGTCTGTCTGTGTATCAGTGTGTTTGTCTGTCTGTGTGTGTGTCTGTCTGTGTGTGTGTGTCTGTCTGTGTGTGTGTGTGTCTGTCCGTCTCTCTCTCTCGCTCTCTCTCTCTCTCTCTCTCTCTCTCTCTCTCTCTCTCAATGCCTCCCCTCATTATATAAAGTATATTTAAAAGAAGATTGATCAAAAGCATGTACACACACACACACACACACACACACACACACACACACACACACACACACACACACACACACACACACACACAATATGATTACCAGGAATACCAAATTTAAGATCAAACTTACAGTTACACTCACGAAAAGTATTGCTTTTTAGACGGCTGGTCTGTTATGGTTATCCGTAAATGATTACAATTCATAAACAAATTCCCATGCCCTTGGCAGTTTATAATAATATGTAGTAGTCACACTTTACAGTTTGTGCACATGATTTGCCCTATTTAAACCGCAGAAACTGTGGCATGGTAGTCGGCTTGCCCGACTCACGCTTGAGAGAGCTGGCAACAATGCTCAGCGGCAATTCATGCTCCTCACCAGAGTGCTATCTGGAGAAGAGAGGTATCGAAAAATGTTCATGTGTATGTATGGGATGTATGGATAGATGTAAGATGATGATGGCGATGACGACGACGACGACGACGATAATGATGATGATGATAGTTTTTATGATGGGGATTGAATTGGGTGGTTGAAGTTTTACGGCCAATCAGCATTGGTAAGCTATATAAAGCCATTAACCACGAAAATCATTTGAGGTGGTTAGAGAAGGAGCGAGTCAAGTGTCGATTTCCTTCTCTATTCGCCTTTCAAGAATCGCTTAGTGGGACTCCCAACCCACAGGGGGTTGATAATGATTACGGCGACGACGACGACGACTGTGACGACGACGACGACAACGACGACAGTGATTTGATTATTACATATGCTCTCTTGGTAGGGGTGCCGCCCAATCGTCCAGGAAGTCAGCCCAGCATCCCTGCTCCAGGATCCCCAGCCCCAGCAGTCCGTATACCTTCCATCACCAACCAGGGACCCAGCCGACCCAGCATTCCCTCCTCAGATTCCTTCCCCTCCGCAGGATTTGTTCCCAGCAACTTTAGCTTGCCGTCACTCAACATCTCCGTCTCCGCAGGCATCTTTCCAAGCTTCCCTGGCACTCCGTCTTCCGACACCCCTTCCTCATCAAGGGTTGTCCCTGGCAACCCGAGCGCTCTGTCTCCAGGCTTCCCTCTCCCTGGCTCCCTCTCCCCGCCCAGCCTCAGTCCACCAGCCACCCAGGGGTGGGATATTTGGACTAGGTGAGTTTTCATTCATTCAAGTATTCGTTGGAGGTAGTTTTGACTGCTGAGGTGCTGACACGATGCAGAAACGTCAACTAAACGCTGAGGAAGCCGGTTGGAAGCCCTGAGAAAGCTATGCGTGCGTGGCTGTTGGTTGCCCTTGTTGAGTGCAATGCTGTAATTGCTTCAGTCTTCAAGTATTCAGTTGCATGTTTTTGTGTGAGTGGTCGGTCCCTCCTGTATTCGTTTACTAATATAATTTTTCTTTTTTATTGTCTGTTTCAAGATTCATCCGTTTCTTATTAATTCATTCATCTATTTATTTACTAGCTAGCTCATTTGTTCATCCATTCGTTTGTTTGTTTAATGGACCCGTTCCTGGGTTAATTAACAATATGTTTGTTCATTCGATGAACAATGATTCATCCAACATTCTTATGATGTTAGAGAATTGTCTTATTATTTGTTCAATGATGTTGTGGTATTCATTCATTCATTCATTCATTCATTCATTCATTCATTCATTCATTCATTCATTCATTCATTCATTCATTCATTCATTCATTCATTCATTCATTCATTCATTCATTCATTCATTCATTCATTCATTCATTCATTCATTCATTCATTCATTCATTCATTCATGCATTCATTCATTCATTCATTCGTTTATTTTTACTTCGATTTATTCGTGTGGTTTTTCGCTCGTTTGCTGTTCTCTAAGGCATGCCATCATTCAATCCTCCCCGTGTGCATTTGTCACGTGAGTGCGTTACACATTCTCAGCCTTCATTGGAACAAAACACTGTATTTTGTCCATTTGAATAGTCATCCATTCTGCTTTCTTTTACACATTGCGTGGCAAACAACCTCGCAACTAAGTCCGTATATATTCGTTGTAGTTTTAACTGCCAGTCCTCCATTGTCATCGATATGGGAAAATTTGTCCTGTCGGGCTATGGTTTTACATTAGAGGCGACGTGCATGATTTATAGTTCCCAGATGCACCAAGGCTGACAAACGAGGACCAGAAAGAGCAAGTTCACCAGCGAACATTGTTGGCTGTCTGTTTGGTGTGGCAACAGGATTTAGCCAGAATTTGACATAACGGAATGGTTGAACTTCCTCGGCACAATACCTCGTGAATTTTTTCCTGCTCAGATATCATGGTATAGAGCAGTATAGAGTTTTCTTTCTTAACCTCCTGACATTTTCTATTGCTGTTCATGGTAATCTGTCAATAAAAATTCACGCAAAAATGTACGAATTTTTTCCCTGTCAAAACTTGAGCCAGAAACTTTGGGAAACGTCAGGTCTGTGGTTCTGGTTATTCTTCGTTTTCACGCAAGCAGGTGATTGTGTTTGACAACGAAGTATCAAGATGACGCAGTAGCGGCTAGGCTTCTGGACAGACAGACACGAGCGAGAGGAGGGTGACCTTGTCTGTCACTGTCAGCTACGGGAGAAAAATAAGAGAACACGTGGCGTCCCTACGCGAAAGATTCCATGCTTGACTGACCCATTGGAAGACTTCATGCACTGAGGCGATAGAATCACTTCTTTCCCTTTCTTCCTTCTCTTCGTTCTTCATTCTGTCCTTTCTTTCTGTCCTTTCGTAAGTGCTTTCATGTTGTACTATTGCGTTTTCAGTTCTTGAGTAAATCCTGTTTTTATACATACCAGCTGTAAAAATATGTATGCTCCTTGCATTTCCATCTGGGAAAGCTTTTTTCTATCCTGAAACAGTACCTTAATGAGCACCACTAATCCTATAAACCATCAAAAGCTAACGAAAGAAAAATATAGATTAGAACTACGTAATTGCAGGAAGTTGATATTGATAGCGTGGGAACGAAATTTGTTATGTCACGAAAGTGAAGGCTTAATCAAGCAGCCCAGTAATCAGGAGGTAAAGTGTAAAACGGCTCGAGACTCATACATGGGTGATAAGTCGTTATATAACACCACACCTTTACCTTTAATTGTCATTTAAACGTCTTCGGACCCGGTATGTTGGTGCCGCGGTGGAAAACCCTAGATCTCAGGAACCGAGCCTCGAGGGAAATGGATCGCACTGTTAGTGTTACTTTGTAAGAGGCGTGGGAAAGAATTACGTGGAACGTCAGGCTGGTTCCGTGCAGGAGGAAGTTGGAGTGACCTTGAGATCTGTTATGCACACCTTTCCCTAACTTTGTCTGGCACCCAGAGGCAGTGAGCCTCCAGTTCCAACGCATCGTCGCTCTCTGGGGACGTAGGATATCCATTTGCGGAGATTACTCAAAGGCAGCCGTCATGTCTTTGTGCCGCAACATTCTGGTCTGTCTCTATGAGTATTCGACACATCTGAGTACATAGTTGCTGTTTTGAATGAGTGCACCCCGAAGAATTTGTTGGTGTAAGGAACTTCACTACATCATATTGTTACTGACACTGGCGTGGCCCTCCTTCTCCCAAGTGACCACCCACCAGACTGTTGTAACTCCATGCTCACTTTAAAATGTCAGGACATTCGCTAAGTGCGACCTTTCTGTCACCCTGGCGGTGTCACTCCGTCGCTTTGGTGTAACCACCCACTCTCACAGTTCGACAATTACATGCTTGGTGTGTCCAACTCGTTGGGTATGAGACGATAGACGGAGCTGAGAAAACCGTGCATGTGGAGAAATTGTTTATGTTTAGTTTTGGTCCAGAATAACGAATTCTACTTTCCAAGAACAATTATCGGCGAGAATGACCTATGTCTTCCGAAGCGAGCTTGTCAACAGGAAAGAAACGTCGGATGAAATTTACATGGGATATGATGTCTGTTTAAAATCTCTCAGCTGCAGACAAGAAGTCTGTCTACTTCCAGCTTCATCCAAAATGACGACAGAGGAGTGATAAAGAGATGCCACCAGACGAAGATGCGAGCATTTGCAATATCTAACAAAATCATATTAACCCGCAATTGCTTCTCGCAAAAATATTTTGTCTTTTTGTCTAGACATTTTCCACCCCTAAGCACCTCCCATCTCAACCCTCTCCCATCTTACCATGACTCTCAAACAAATCATGGGTCATTCATCGGATTTTGTTGTTGTTGCATTGTTTACATTTCTTTATCCCGGAGCTGAAACATGGTGATCGATGGTGACCAGTGGCTCGCAGTAAACTTGCTACAACAAAGCTCAGTTCTTGACCGTTTGTCAAAACGACGACAAGCAAAGACAAAGATGTATTTTTAAGAAGGGTAAATAAATGAATGAAAATGCGTACATTTTCCACTTAAACGTTTTGGCAGGCGCAACGGACCGGACCACGCGCTTACAGAGAGACAGGTAAAAGTGCTGTTGTCATCCACAGGGATGTGCCCACGTGGCATGCTTTTCTTTCATTCCGAAAACATTCTCCTTGAATGTTTCTAATTTGGGAATTCTTGAGTCGATTTGTCATCTCGCTTCGAAGTGTTTCTTCCCTGGCGCATGTAGACTCTTCATTTTTTGGACGTTGTCAACCTGATGAAGCCCCGTACGGCTGATAGATTGGAGCAAAAACTTTCGAAACGTTTGGAACAAATTAGATTGCCCTAGCTGTCAGAGCGTCTTTAGGAGTGCTTTCTTTACGTTCCTCCCTGGCCCTGAAGAAACAAGGTAGGATAGGTGACAGCAGGACCGACGAATTACATTCATTCGTTTCAGAAAGCGTGGCCCTGAAAAATGCCGTTTTAGTGGGTCGAGCCTAAGCTCAGCGTTCACTGGGCGTTCGCTCCGTGTAGAGAGTTTCGTTTTCCCAGTGTGGCGATCGTTTTGTCCTCCTGGCGAGCGCTCGTCCTTTCAAGGTGATGGGCGAGTGCTGTCTTTTCCTGGCGAGTCTGGTTCACACAGCGTTCATATTCAGCGTGGCAAGCGTTCGGAGTCTTGAGAGGGCGAGCGCTAGCCACCCTGAGAGGAATAAGCTCACTACACGGAGCGTAGGTTCAACCCACTACAACCGCCCTTTCGAGGGCCATGCTTTCTCTAACGAAAGAATATCATAAGTCGGACCTGCTGTCACCGATCCTGTTTCATCTTAACTTGGTCCGACCCCGGCACCTCGGGTGTTTTCCACCCCCTTCTTTTGGTCCTGATGAGGACTGGTAAGCCAGTCAGTGGTTCAGATACTGAACAGAGAGAAACGCATTCCCAGATGAATGCGGTAACTCTTTACTCTCGACTCAGTAAAGAATTCTCGATGCAATTGATGACATATCGGCCTCACTCCATTTTCAGCATGGAGCTACAATAATACTGAGATTCTTGTTTCAGTGGAAAATTGTTCCGATGCATTTGTGTTTCTTCCCTCGTTGACGCACAGCTGTACGACAGCGCATGGCCACGAATGGTTGTCATTCGTTAACGCTAAAGAAAGGGCCTTCCACGTCGAACGTCTTCGCCTAACTTTATCCAGCGCGTGGTTAGCACGCGAAGGCCGCTGTACGCGAAGGTTCATGTCGCTCGCGACTAGGAGACATTTTTGACTGACGCTCGAGACGCATCGAAAACTAGGGCAGTTTTAATAGCATTCCGCAAGCGCTGTACGGCTTGCCAGCGATGAACACTCCGTATATAACGTCACGTGAAGAGCGTCACTGTGAAACTAGTGCAATCACCTCGTGTACTACGGGTTTAGCCTGAAGATATATCTTATTAAGGTTGATGACACAGACGACATTGGAGAAGGAGGAGGAGGAGTGGGGAGAGGGGGGGAGGGAGGGGGAGGGGGGGGGGGGGGGGAGGGGGCGAGAGGGGGAGTGGGGAGATGAAGACCAGCTAAGAAGCAAAAAGAAATGGGCTGAACTTCATCGAACTTGCCCCTTTTTTTACTTTGGGTTGTTAGGTTTACGAAATTAGATTTCCTGACGCCCTCAGGCCATCAGAGAGCTTTACCTGTTTACTCTTTCAGAACTCAAAGAGGCTGCCCTTGTGCGGCGGAACCAAGCAGACAGGACTGTGCTTGCTGCGAGCAGGGCGCCTGTCAATGTCCAGCTCCAAACCAACAACAGTGTACTCTGTGTGGAACTCAAATTAGCACCTGTGGCACCCGTGAGTTTCCAGTTTCCATTATCCTTTATTTTCATCTTTTAATATTCAAGACTGCACGTAAGAATAGCTGTCCTTCATATCCCAATCGTCTACTGAAATGTACTTTGCTTTACCGATAACCTCAGAAAGCTTGGTAAGTTCCATGGAGGGTTCATTGTGAAAAATTACTGTCCATCTGGCGATGACACTCCACCTACAAGCGTGCCTGTTATAAACTCTCGCCCTAGTAAGGGCAGTGTGTAGCAATATCTTATTAACGACAAAAGCAAGCTAGCACGGACACAGGCGCCTACAGAGAGGCAAATTAACTCATGAACGTAGGGAGGGACAAATGAGCCGACAGGCTGACGGGCGGATGTGCAAACAGAAGGACATGCCGATGTATGAAGACGAAAGCAAACTGAAAGATGGAGACAGATGAGTAAGTAGGGTGAATGGTCGACAGGCGTAACAAAACGCAGCGACAAACTCCTGGATTGTTACACAAACTGCATAATTTGTTCTCCACCGTTACCCATTGACACTCTTTACAAACTCAAATTACACAACTTAGTGTTTTTCAATAGCTCCACTGTTTCCTCGATTTTCACCCCCCACCCCCCCACCCCCAAAAATAAATCCTGCTTTACCACTTCCTTGCTTGCTACGTCAACCAGCTAATGCCAATGTCACAACCACCCATGATACCTAAAACCGCTCCCTGCCACACAAGTCTCTCATTGTATTACAGCTTTGCACCGCTGTACACGAACGCATTACCTTTGTGTTTGCAGGACAGACGACGCCCGAGTTCGGGGTGGACGGATGGACGAGAAGCCTGACGGGATGTCCCTGTGGAGAGAATAGCCAATCACGTGACTGCGCCTGCTGCCAGAACGAGGCTTGCCAATGCCGCGCCCCATGGCGTCGACAGTGCGTCCCATGTGACCAGCCCCAGTTGTGCGGCACCCGACCCGACATCTTTGGCGCGGAGTAACTGACCATTCTGTGTTTAAAGACTGACATCTGTGGAGTAAAGTGAAGGTCATCTTACGGATATATGTGGACTGACGATTTCGGAGGAAGAGGGTGACATATTTGGGGTAGAATTCTTGAAATGTTCAGGGCACAGCGACATACGACTTTAGGATGGAGAGATAAATAACGGAAAAATAAATTGACAAGTTCGCGATGTATTGACTGATGAATGACGGATGCATTTGACTTCCTTGGGATGAAATGACTCCTGCGTTTAGGGTGGGGTGACTGGCAATTTTGGAGAAAATCGTCCATTGACTTGCAATTTTCAATAACTGACGACATTGAGGGTGGAGTGATTTACAATTTTGGAGTAGTACGAGTGTCAATATTGAAGTGGAGTGACTGGCTATTTCAACGTACAGCGACTGACGGCTTCGGTATTTAGTGATCACAGCTCTCTCTGTCCGGTGCGTACCTATTCAGGACGCTTATGCACAAGTCAACCACGTGGGCAGCAAAAGAACGAAGCAAACAGCAAGCTCGACATAG
Organism: Theodoxus fluviatilis; assembly: GCA_034096865.1. Taxonomy (NCBI): domain Eukaryota; kingdom Metazoa; phylum Mollusca; class Gastropoda; order Cycloneritida; family Neritidae; genus Theodoxus; species Theodoxus fluviatilis. The sequence goes on along the minus strand of JAWQFJ010000122.1, from coordinate 113,117 downwards.
AAGCAACCTACCAATCCTACCTTTTTTTCCTACCAATTTTATTTCTTGCTCACATGAGAATTTGCACAATGCCCGACAAGCCCAACATATAATGGATTAAATTGCGTTCTTGCTTCGCAGCCTTTGTAAAGATTTGTTGGAGTCGTACGAAAAACAAACGTTTTCGAACCTTACTACTTATTGGTGTCAGGAGATCTTAATCTTTCCTCGACGAGCGTCCTTCGTGTGGAACAAAGAGAACGTGCATGCACGAGAACTACTTCAAGCACAGAGAGATGCAATATTAACACATTTCCGCGTCGCTAGATTCTTAGAAAAGTTAATTTTACGAGAGAGCTGTGAACCGCGTGTCTTTCTGGGAGGATAGACTTTATTGAGAATGAGATGAAAAATTTTAAACTGTCATGAGATAGGTAAACAAAAAGAAGAAAAAAGCTGGACAAGAGGAGGAAGATTGGCAAATTATGAAAATACCATGAAAGTTTTAACATACTCTCACGAGATCTGTAACATATTGACACAAGGTGGAATATTAGCAGTATGAGGAGAATAGTATGAAACTAATAAATACTGAAGTGTTAACACACTCTCACGAGATCTGTAACATATTGACACAAGGTGGAATATTAGCAGTATGAGGAGAATAGTATGAAACTAATAAATACTGAAGTGTTAACACACTCTCACGAGATCTGTAACATATTGACACAAGGTGGAATATTAGCAGTATGAGGAGAATAGTATGAAACTAATAAATACTGAAGTGTTAACACACTCTCACGAGATCTGTAACATATTGACACAAGGTGGAATATTAGCAGTATGAGGAGAATAGTATGAAACTAATAAATACTGAAGTGTTAACACACTCTCACGAGATCTGTAACATATTGACACAAGGTGGAATATTAGCAGTATGAGGAGAATAGTATGAAACTAATAAATACTGAAGTGTTGACACACTCTCACGAGATCTGTAACATATTGACACAAGGTGGAATATTAGCAGTATGAGGAGAATAGTATGAAACTAATAAATACTGAAGTGTTAACACACTCTCACGAGATCTGTAACATATTGACACAAGGTGGAATATTAGCAGTATGAGGAGAATAGTATGAAACTAATAAATACTGAAGTGTTAACACACTCTCACGAGATCTGTAACATATTGACACAAGGTGGAATATTAGCAGTATGAGGAGAATAGTATGAAACTAATAAATACTGAAGTGTTGACACACGGAGCGAGATTGGCACAACTATTATGTACGCCTATGCGCTGAGCTGATCTTTTACGCCTTTGCCATCTCACTATGGACAGGTACATGATAGGTCTGCGGATCATCGCCAAAAGGATCTATGAGAGGTCTGGCGGGGCCTCAAATGTGGCAGAGCATTTTTTTAAGGCTCTCTGGAGCTATCGACCGAAGGAAGTCAATTTAGCCGCCTTCAGGCTTGCAACCTGAGGACAAAAAAATTACAGGGAATGCTAATGATGAAACCCAACGCAAAAAAGGTGTTGTCGGCTTTTTTTCCATCCAGAACTGCCTCCCAGAAAGGAAAAGAGGAAAGAGACCTGGAGAGAAATCATGAGCCCTTGTAGACTTAAAAAAAGGACACCCTGCGGTTTCTTTTGTCGAATTGAATATAGCAGTGGCATGAGAGAGTCACTGGGGCTTTAATGGAGGAATTGATTTCTGAAGTTGTTTTCAACACTGTTTTGCTCTCCCCAGAGTGAAAATCTTGGTTTCGCTTGGATCCACGGTGAAGTGGAACGGGCACGTGTTTTGTGTACAAGCTAATCAGATCGATTGAAATAGCAGGTTCGTTTTACAGACAGCTTTTGACTCCAGCAGCAATCTGAGCTGATTGTTTTGATAATGACATGTATTTCGTCAGAACATTTTAAAAGTTGGACTAGAACTATTTGATAAATTGATTCACGACAATGTATGCATGTAATAAATAAAAAGAAGATAAAACGACATCGGAAAATCCATACTCACTCTCTCTCTCTCTCTCTCTCTCTCTCTCTCTCTCTCTTCTTTTGTTGATGAAAGATCATATATTGAGATTGTAAGTGCAAGAGTTTTCACATTGTTGTTGCGCTATCTTTGTGGATTTCAATTGATATATTTTGTTCCAGTCTGTTGTTGAGGTTGTTGTTCTAGTTTAGTTTTCTCCACAGTGTAACTGTTCAAAGATCGTGCTGCGCAATTTCTTAAAGTGTGAGAGCTTTCACGTCGTTGCAAGCTTCTTTCTCTACAATTCTTTATATACATTTTGCTTCTCTCTGATGTTGAGATTGTCGTTTGAGAGTAGTTTTCTTCTGAGTGTAACAATTGTTCTCAGATCACGTTCTATTACTTCTCTGTTGACGATACTGTTCTGCAATTGTTTGATCTCGATGAAAACTGTGAAACAAAAATAAAATTCTATCTACGTGTTTCCGTTTCCTCTGCTCTATCCTCTTCACGAAATTTCCGTTCGTGCAAATCAAGGTCTTCAAAGAGGACATGAACAAACAAAAACTGCACACATAGAAACGCTTAAATGAGAACAGCAATGTTCCATCTCTCAGATTATTGATCAGTGCATTGGTTCAGATGCGGAAATGAGTGTGTATGTGTGTGTGTGTGGGGGTGGGGGGATGGGATGGGATGGGATGGGATGGGATGGGGGTGGGATTTGGAGTCACAGGATAGGAGTCACAGACACAGAAACAGTTGAGTTCGGTCAGTGTTCGAGCGGTACCGTATTCCGGCAGAAAGTCCGTGTCTTGGCGAACTCAATCACTTGGCTTTTCGCATTTTAAGCCTATTTGCTACTCTTCCCACGCCAGCGAGGCGTTTCTCGTATACCGAAACATTGTTTCATCTTTAGAACAATTATCTACATGACCATTGCTAAAAAGTGCTCTGCCAGACGATGAAGATTCGTTCTTTTCATCTCATTGGCAATGACTCGACATCAACGACCATAACGATGAGTCAACAACAACGACGATCATAGTAGAAATTTTTACTTTGCCGAGCCTGTTCTTTATTGTCAGAACGATAGGCATAGAAAGTAGGCCGAGGCGCTGATAGATGAAAAAATGCTCCAGAAAAAACAAACCTGTTGCAATAAACGAAGATTACTACTTCTTTGCCCTATTTGTCAATCATTCATCTTCTTAGTGTGTAGTCGTAGAACGCACTCCACTAGCTTTCTGCATGATGATTTCTACGTAAAATGAAGACCAGGAGGCTCTGTAATAGTGGAAGGGATCACTGTGCTTTGTTCAACGCATGGGTCAGCGTAGACTATTAGATTTACCTTTCACTCATTTACAGCTTTCAGACGTCAGTATATCAATACGACGTACAACAAGGACGATTGCCCGCCATTGTGTGGACGTCGTGACACCTTCAAGAAGCGATGCTTATGCCGCAGCAGCCACAGCCTCTTCCCGGCATTCCCTGCGGGCATCCCGAGCGATTTAGCGGGAGGTAACTCTCAGAGATAGTCTGGGCTCTAGAGGTACTTGAGCGCTCCCGGAAGCGCGTAGAGATGGATGAGACGTTGCTGAAACAGAGAAGGATGAGGCGATAGCGGATCTCATGGCTGGAAATTGCATGGTCGCCTCCCAGCCGTAAAGCAGGACTGGGGACGGAGGCTCGGTAATGAAGGGACCGCACTTCGGCTTCGTGCGCAATTGGCACCCCCAAGCTCGCCTCTTTATGACGGCCTGCCCCCCACAGAGTCGCCCCTCTCAGGAAGCGAGGTGGCCTTTTACGCGCTTTGCATGGAAAAGCATTGGTGTTGGGATTTTAAAAGTAATGGAGTTCGATTTTTGTGAAAACCTCAAGTTGCGGAATTGTGGGCACTTGATCGGATCTGGTCTTTGGAAATGCAATCCAAGGATGTAATGACTTTCACGTGGGAAGTTTCCACACACGCACCTGATGATCAAATAATGCTGTGTGCTGAAGTTGTAGAGTTGTTTGCCACACAGTGATGTACACAAAGTGCGTCTTATGAAAATTAATGGTTAAGATGTACACTTGGTTCTCATCTTCTTAGACATTTCATCTCCTCTTGGATTTTTCCTTGGAATTTTCCTTTTAGTACTCTGTGTGATTCATGCTCTCTTACGCCGCTAAACTTTTTTTCACAGCACGCACACACGCACGCACGCACACACACGCACACGCACATACGCAAGCACACACACATGCACGCACTAATGCACGCAAACACACACACACACACACACACACACACTCGCCGAGGATGCCAGCTATGACATACTCGAATGCTGGGAGCACAGAAATGTAGCACAAATCACGTCACCCTACTTTCGACACACTGCACCGCTGAGCACAACTTTGAGCCCAACTTTGAGCCCAACTTTGAGAACAACTTTGAGCACAACTTTGAGCACTGCAGTCATGAGGCGGGCAAGCCATCCCACGAGATATAGACACGATGTACTTTTCTGTGCCAAAAAAGAATTGGTCTACTTAGGGAAAAGACAACACAACCAAAGATTTTAATTCATACGTAGCTTTTATTGATAAAATATACTAAATTAGGCTTTGTTTATTTGCTTGATTTGATTTGCTTCCTTTAAAAAATTCTTTCAACTTTCTTTTTTCTTGTATCTGGGAAGGCTATGATCCGAAGGCCAGTATCTTTTTAATATCTTCATTTGGTATGTTTTGTCATTAAATGATATGTTCACATTTGAATCCCGAGGCTCGTTACCCCCCCCCCCCCCCCCCCCCCCACCACCACTCGACAAACTGTACTGATGGTGTCATATTTTAGACCGTAGAGCATCCTAAAACGTAGAGCGTGACCTACTTGCATATTATTAACATTACGAAATATGGGTTTTCCTCGTTTTCTTTCACTTTATTACCGGATCAAATGGCACTTTCCTCTAGAAATGTTTGTGTAATCACACGCAGCAAAGACAAAAATCTTTGGGTCCGAGATTTCATACAACGCTCACTGTTACAACCAGCTAATCAGTTAAGATGACAAGAGTAGGCGGTGGAAAATCATCTCTGCGGGGCATTGTCCAATCACAAGATTTGGCTGGTGAACACGTCATGTTAATAATATGCAAGTAGGTCACGCTGTACGTTTTAGGATACTCTACGGTCTAGGATTTGACACTAACAACAGCCCCAGGAGCTCCTAAGCTTCATTGCAGAAGGAACGCAAGGACAACTCGCCTCCCAAAACACCAGCTTAACATACAAAAGTGTTCTTGACGAAAGGTCGTAGGAAATCTCAAGAAATATAGAGTCTGCAGTCGACGTTTTTCTTGTAGATAGATACCTTCTTGAATTCCATTTGGAAAAAGTGCGAATCTCAGTCTGCTCTTGCGAAGACGGTCCACAGATCCTTACACTGCTTCAAGTAGGCGTCCAAAAAGTTTGGAAAGAAAAAACAACTTACAAGTAGTTAAAAAAAGAAGAAAAGAACATTTCAACTAGCTTCAGCCTCAGAGGGGAACTAAGCAAACACTTTTTGTGTTGGAAGCACTGCAGTTTGTGTTTTTGTGCCGAGAGAGATGGAACATATCCAGAACTGTTCATTGATGTATGAAAGTTTTCCGCCACTTAGTGAATTTCATGTCACCCTAAACCTGCACCGACATTTTTGTCCGAATACCAGAAGGCGATATTTTCACTAGCTATGGACAGTTGACGTGTAAATGATTTGATGTCTGGAAAAAAGAGAGCACCGTGCGCTACAAAAATAATTCACATGAACAATCCAATAAAAGGACTGGTCTGTAAAAAAGAAGTTAAAACATTTTAAAAGCTACACCTCATACTTAAAAGAACTATATTATAAATAAAAAACACACTGGATACCCGTCAAACCGAACCGACAAGCACACAGACTGTCCACGAGCAGAAACCTCTTCATCAAAGATGACATTTCGGACGCGAACCTCGTGATCTGGAAAATCCCATGACAGCCTCGAGTCGTTTTGTCGGTGAGAGTGAGCGACAGAGCGGGCACGGCCAGGAGCTTGAGTGACGTCTGGGGACGGCAAGACCAGGCCGCTGGCCCTGACGTTCCAAAACCGCTCGGCTCCAGCATCGAGAGCTCCGCTTCAGCCCAGCTCTCGCTCGTCCGTCCATCTTGGGATCATTTTTTGGCCAGCCTCGGTTTTCCTCAGGAGTTACGCTCCTGACAAATTGGATACAGATCCGGAATTTCAACTCACTCCCTGGGAGGCGCTGGCTGAGTAGACCGAGTACCGGTGGTCTCCCCTTTTCTTCATCCAAGCTCTGGAGCTCTTCAGCTTGGAGAAGGAAGTTCGGTGTGGCAGTGATTGCGCCATTCAGACGGCTAATCTAATCGGTCTGCCACAGATGCGAGCTCTTGGTCTGACAGCCCAGCTGACGAAACCGTAACGAGGTCTCGTTCACACGACATGCACAGTTGCGCTTGTCGGTGATGATACGTCTGTCAAACCAGATATTACCTGGGAGTTTCATTTTAAAAAACCACCACATAAAGGCACTACAATGGGGAAAACTGTATATGTCAGAGTTACATAACACGAATTCAGAGGTGAAGAGGCAAATTTGATATGACGACGTTTTATGAATGTCTCTAACTGCAGTACAGTGAATCCCTAGTCAGTGAGCCACCCGAGAAACTCCATTGTAATGGGGAAATAGGTTTTCGGAAGTATCTCACCTGCGAGAGAGATGGTTTTTGCTGGTGCGTTGAGGGTGAAGTTAGTAGTCCAAAAGCAGTATAAAGATTAAAATGGAGGGTTTGGAGTGAGTGGAAGTTGAGTTCTGCCCCAGGGTGTTGAGCGGTGTTCGCTCTGAGGTATGAGTTGTGGTAAGTAGAAATTATCGTGAGTTGGTTGTGAGAAGATGGTTATATAAGAGAGCGCAAGAAGACAGATAGGAGAGATCGGTCCCTACACAGCAGAGAACAGAGCGGAGAGAGAGAGAGAGAGAGAGTGTGTGTGTGTGTGAGAGAGAGAGAGAGAGAGAGAGAGAGAGAAGCAGACGAACAGAAGAGAGCAGCAGACAAACAGAAGAGAGAAGCAGACAAAGAGAAGAGATCGGTCCGCCTACTGAGTAAGAGGAGATAGGAGAGATCGGCCCCGCACACACAGCAGAGACGGGCAGAGAGAGAGAGAGAGAGAGAGAGAGAGAGAGAGAGAGAGAGAGAGAGAGGGCAGTGTTGGTGAAGGTTGGTGCGGTATATTTACACGGTTCGATAGTATTTTAACTTGTCGAGGGCTGAACTATGTATTTTAAGTTTTTATGTAAGAAGGCTGACCGAAATTTTACTTGTGCTTTTTCATTTTCCCCGTTGGGATTTGAGTATGTGAAGAGTAGATTAAATTTTATAAGATTGGGTTATTTAAGATGTTGTGTTTTGAGCCATATACAAATGTAACTTTTTTCTCCTTTTCTACCACTGTTACGATTATTTTTATGTTGAATATAAAGACTTGTAAGTAACCCGGGACCTGTTTTATTTCGTTTTTGTGGATCCCCGTAACATCCATACCAGATGACAAATGCAAGGGCAGATTGGTGAGGACCTCAGACTCACAGATATCTGCTGTATTTCACCTTCCCGTGTAGTATTCGGACTCAAAGCTGACATGTAATCGCATCAAAAGTTTATCGCATCGCATTGTACCTTAGCTACCTTAATACATACACGGATGTGATTGTTGCAACTTGTCTCTTTCGCAATGTCCTGTTAATGCGGGGATTCTCCTAGCTTGCGCCGGGAAGTGGAAGTTCACAAAATCCGGTGGTCGTTTTTGAGAAACTTTATTCACACACTGGTAGATAAACAGTGATGAAATTCAGTAGTCAGCAATACCATTACAACTTCACTCTAGGTACAATGCCGTAGAGGACACCCCTTAAAAAAGGTGGACTTTTCGCACTCGCTTATCTTCTTCTAAAGCACTCATCTTATCTCTGTTGTGTGCGCTCTCTCGTCTCTCGTCGCGCCCTGCTTAAATACTTTTTACATGCTTTCTAGAATAAACGAGAAGGGAAAAGAATTGGCCAGTCGGCCTCCAATCTGCTTAAACAAGGTCACATGACGCATCAAAGACCTAACGCGACAAGGGCTGCGTGCCGTAACTAAGGCAACATCATAATCGAGGAGACTGACATAAACATTGGCAAAGTGCCTCGTTATTCCTGCACTTTCCAGAACCTTCACAACATATTCATGATTGAGGATGTGAAATACAAAAACACCTCACATCTAAATGATTCAACACCAGAAGTTGTGCATTTTCTACCATTGCAGCTGCAAGCCGCGAGCGACATCTGGCGAGCATTTCAGTCACGTATCTAGAGAGTTTCAAGCCAAGCATTTCCCCCCCTCCATATTACAGGACCTCGCACACGCAAAAGTGTACTAGTGCCATGGAATTTTCTCATACATGGATGCGAAACCCCTCTTTTTGTTTGCACGAGGTCTTTTAAATCTATTTCCCCAACGCACTGTTCGTTTTCATTGAATATGTGTTTTTATGATTGAAAATAAAAAATTCAACGCCATTAATGGAAACGAACCAGTATTCAAAACGCCTCGAGCCACATACAAAAACTGTCTAATGTTCTCAACATCAACTATGTGGGTATTAAAATTGAAAATCGACATGTATTGTAATATGCATCTATCAAATTTCCCAATTTTATTTCTCCTAAGAGTGGGTAAAGTTTTAAAAAAAATTTTCTCCAATAATTCATGGCCATTCCCCAGTCACCGCAGCTAAATCTTTTCCTTTGTCACTCGTGATGTGGAAACCATTTCTCAGCCTTCACTGGTGGCGATCTAATCTGCAGTGCCACTGATTTCAGTTGGGGAGAGTCCCATTGTTATTCATGGAATTACGCATGCGTGAAATTGATGGGCAGACGGCATGGCCGTTGCGTTTTCAGAGGAAATTAATTGTCAATCTAGCTCAGCGTGGAGGACGGGCAGAAAGGCGAGATTCTAAGAAAAGGTGCCCATGCATGCCCACATACACACTTTGAGCTTTTTCCGTGTTAAATAAAGGGAGGAGTGTCTGAATGGAATAGGAAAGGTGCGAGTGGGAGAGGGGGCAGAGGGAGAATGTTGAGTGGAGAGCTAGGGGTGGTGTGGTGGCCCGAGGTAAGATGGGTAAAGGTGAAATATGTGAAGAATGTCAAGATGGATGGCAGATAAGATCGTTAGTTCAGCCCACATTGAAACATGATCATTACAACTGCGGGCTATAAGGATAATGATCAAAATAATGTTCAACCAGAAACAGCGTACGGAGTTATTGCCAGCTTGGCATTGAAAGACAAGTTCACGGGTTTGTAAACAGCACAACGGTTCAATTGCTCAGATATCAGAAGTCGTTTTATACACTTTATTCTTTGCGTTATACTTAATACAATTCTAACAGAGCTCATTTCCTATATAATGCTATTGTTTACACTTCAATGGTTAAACTACACAGATGGCAGAAGTCGATCTAAATGCTTATTTTTGGGTGAGGTGAATATGATATAACCAGAACTGTTGTCTAACTCGGATCTTGCATGCAGCTAATGCAACTCTTATAAGGCAAACATGAAAAAATATGGATGAAGTCTTGGGCGCAGGCAAGTTTACCTCCAGGAAGATTGTTGAGAAAGATGTCTTGATCAAAGACACAATGCTACAACTCCTGCAAGTTGATGTCTTCCACTTCATCTCGAATCGATGGGTATTGTGCTACAGAGCCTCACATACCTGTCTTCTGTGCATGCATCTTGACGTCAGGTGTTGTTTTCTAGCAAATAGTTATAAGCATGACTGGGCTCGTGTGTTCATGTATATGCATCTATGTGTGAATATGCTCACGCGAATGTGAATTTGTGTAACAAATGTGTTTTTCTGTCTTTGTTTCGGAAGCGAAATGACGTCTCTATTCCAAATAGAGAGAGATTTTGAAAATGACTTTTCTGATAAATTTATGCTCTATGTCTGTGTTACCTTCAATGACTGATAGTGATTTGGGGCCTTCATCGTCTGCATACTTTTTGGTAGCTGCATCATTGTCTTCTGTGGGGGTTCCATGTTTACAATCTTTTTTCCTTTCATGTCACCATCAAAGCCTGTTTTGGTGTCAACATATGACTTAGTTGCTGCATCTGCTTGTTCAGTTGGCTCAGCTACATTCACGAGTGTTTTACCGCCTAAATACAAAATTCCTTTCATGTTATTTCTTCCATCAACCTTTAAAAACATGGTTGTTGCTGACTGTGCAAGAGAAGACAACATTGAGTCTACATACTGTTTATTTGCGGCTTGTTTGTCTTCGGTGGGGAGTTCCATGTTTACTATCTTTTTTCCTTTCATGTCACCATCAAAGCCTGTTTTTGAGTCAACATAAGACTTAGTTGCTGCATCTCTTTCTCCAGTTGGTTCAGCTACATTCACGAGTTGTTTACCGTCTAAATCCAAACGTGCTTTCATCTTATTCGTTCCATCAACCTTTAAAAATGTGTTTTCTGCTGAAAGCGCAAGAGCAGACATTACCCTGTCCACATACTGTTTATTTGCGGCTTGTTTGTCTCCTGTGGGATCAGCTAATGCAAAAATCTTGTTATTAACCATATTTATGGGAGGTAATTTTGAAGTGCCCCAGCAATATTTGGAGTAAAACTCTCAATAGGCTTCTGGTGTTGCCCTAACATTGTTCCAAACTTTGTGTAATCCATTTTTTATCATTATACTATAAATGAATATTGTAAATTGTGACACATGCCATGACCCTCCAGTAAAACACCATTTTCTTGTTCCAGATTGTCACTACATGTTGGTGGGACCCACTGGCCAGAGAAAAACTAATAATCTGGTGAACTTGCTACTGAAATACTTCAATGCAGACCAGATTGTCATTCACACCATGAATCCCCCACAAGAGAAATATCAACTACTGCAAGATTTCTTTGAGTGTGTTCATGAGTTCGACCCAGCCAAAAAGTACAAAAGCTCTCCTTAACCAGATAAAAGAGCTGTCTTGTGCCAACTCAGAATTGTGTGACTTGTGCAAGAATTGCTTTATAAGACTCATAGAGAATGACAGACTTGGCACACCTTTACATTGTGTGAAGATGTTGAGCCAGTTGAAAACCTTGATGACTCTGATAAAAAAAAAGTAGTCATATTTGATAATTGACTCCAAGAATATGAACAGTTAAGGAGTACTTTTCTCTAAGCAGAAACAAAAACTGCAATTGTTTGTATCTGTGTCAGTCCTACTATGACGTTCCAAAATACATTCAAAGAAACACTAAGTGTTTTGTTTTGTTCAGTGGTTTAGACAATAAAGATGTGAGGTGTATAGCTCAAGACCACAGTGCTGGAATTACTTCAGATGAGTTTGTTCAAGTGTATCATGCAGCCACAGCAGAACCTTATTCATTCATCGTTTTGGACAAAACAGCAAGACTACCTCCAGAAATGTATAGAAAAGGGTTTGATTGCTTTTACAACAAAATGCAATATACAAACGGTTAATAAGCGAAACGAGCTACCGGTAATCAAGAAATACTTAAAAGCACGAGAGGCAAATAAAGAAAAGATGACTGCATCAAAAGTTGCTAAGGAAGAGTACCAAAGAGATGTTGTACAGCCTTTCACTCAACCCATCGTGGAGGCAATACAGCTGCCGCCTTTATTACAGCCTATGCTTCCTCCAGCTTTGCCTCCTGCTTTACCAGCACCTAGAACAGGTATTTCAGCTGACTTGGACTCTGAAATAAATCCCGATGTTTTAGTGAGGTATGGGCTGCCTATGATATCCAAAACACTGGAAGCTATTAAAAAGGATCGGTCAGATGTTTTGGGAACTCTAAAGATACTAGATGATGATTCAGTAAAGCACATCAAGATGCTGGGGAGAAAAAAAGGAGGAAGAAAGAAAAAATTTCTGCAAGAAATGGAACACATTCAGTATGACCTCACTCATTTACAAAAATACAGAAATTGAATTAAGAGTATTATCAATAATTATTCTGTCCTTACACAAAGTAAGTCAGAAGTCTATGGAGAAGGCATTCGTACTAAACAGGTAAGGCATAAGGCGCCATACAAGTTAGTAAAGGACTTTATATTTGGAAACCTCCAAATTGACCCATCACAGCTGTCTCAGTTAAAATTAGTGGCCTACAAAAATTATTTAAAAAAGTCCTCAGCGAACCAGTTGATTATGATTTTATTGAGTTGCTCCATAAAAGATTCAACTCCAAAAAAGCATACAGTCCAGAAGCTCTTGAAACATTTAAGAAGTTGGTCGAGTTGTCTGGTTTACCCATTAACCCAAGATCAATGAAATTTACAAGGGTTGTAAAACCCAGATCTGTAGAGGGTTGTAAGGCAGAGGACTTAGCCAATAGACTGGTTGTATTGACTGGAAGTGTAGAAGCAGCAAACAAATCCCAGCATGTTACTAATAAGATTGTAGATATTCTCACAAAGCTTTTAAACAGTAACATTATCAGCAAAGATGAATATAAAACAATTTATGAAAAATACACACATATATAAGCCACAATACATTTTATTCGTATGAAATATATATGGAAGAAAAAGTTTTGAGTAGTGCTACAGCACCTATAGGTTGTGCCTATGACTTTATCATTGACTTGAAGGTAGACCCCTCTAAATGGTATGCAATTGGACTAGAAAGGGCTTTTATCCCAAACACCTGGCATAATGTGAGCCATCATAACAACCAAATTGATTACATTGCCTGTCCTGCTATTTACAAATCCTTTAGAATACCTTGTGGAAAGTACACAGTAACCAAACTAAACCACACAATAAAGGGAAAAAAAGAACAATGGAGACAATCCAGATAACATAGAATAAGCTTAGTTAACCAAAGAGTTAAAGTGGTTGTTCATTGTGGTTATGCAGTGGTGTTTGAACATCATGAAAGTGTGGGGAAATTTCTTGGCTTTAAAATGGAAAGAATTTATGACTATGCTTATGGTGAAAAACTTCCTGACCCATTGGTAAAAATTCATTCTTCTAATGGGGGAGTCATTCACTCATTTGTACCTTCATTCAGCTCATTTGGAAAACTAGTAGAAGCAAACCCCCATTTGTAAGATATGTACCTCTTCAAACAGACAGAATAAGGTTGTGGATCACTGATGAATCTGATAATTTAATTTTCTTATGGAATGAGTTTTTTTAATGTATTCCAGGTTAGAGAAAAAATATTTGTATGAAATGTATTTGTACTAAGTATAAAAGATGTTTGAAACAATCCGATTCTTAGATAGTTCTGGGCAGCAATGTCAAAACTTTACCACTTACTTTAGAGAAAGCATTGTTCTAGACCCAAGCAAGCAATATAAGATAGCTCTATTCAGTGCTGATCTCTGGTATTTATGGTTCAACATGACAGAACAAAACAACAATTTAAATATATCAAAAATGGTCAGGTTTGAACAATTATTATACCTTCTGGTGCCTACAATGTCCCAGACATAGATAAAGAAATTAGAAAAGCAATGAAAAGGATTAGGGGAAATGAAGGCATACAATTAAATCAAATTACAACACTTTACGAACAAATGTAACTCTGCAGCCTGGTTTTATTATTAATTTCACAGGGAGCAACACACTAAGAGAAATTTTGGGATTTTATAGTAGATTGGTTAGAGAATCTGGAGATGGAGACAGAGCAGTAAAATAACTACAATTAACAGCTTGTTAATCTGGTGTTCACTGGTCAGTGGATCCTATTTCAACGGGACCTCTTCAGGTGTGTTGTATGCATTTGCTCCTAACCGTTCCCCAGGAACATTGCTTCATATTTCTCCCAATCAACCAATCTTCTTACCTATTAATCAAAGTAACTTCATTTCAGCTATCACAATAAGAATCACTGATCAATCAGGAAATCTTGTAGACTTTAGAGGTGAAATAGGGACCCTTTTTGTCTTTAAAGGAAATCTAACTTATGATATAGATGTGGCGTAATTATTATTTGAAACGGAAAGTTGTTGCAGACCAAATCTTGGGTCATATTTTCCATCTTGCCAAAAAAAAAGCTTTTTCTTCTGGAACGAAGATACTCACTGAAAAATTACCATTTACAAAGCAGCTTGCTTCAGATATGGCAAAGAGCATTGCAGAAACACAAGCTAAACAGCTGGGCAACAAAGCTGTTGAAAGTATTATTGATAAAAACAAGGAATCAACCAAAGCAAGTACTCCTGAGGTTATGAGCAGTACTGAAGCAGTTCCACTGCCTGTGAGTGAAGCTGCTCCAAACCCGTATTCCAATGCAACAGCTCTTATTAATCAATTAATTTTAGAATCTGGTTTTAAAAGGTTGTGGCAGCAGCATGAAAAGAGGAGACAACTTTGCAAGGCATGTTATGAAAGGGAGAGCACCTCTCAGTTGTCTCTCTGCCCACAAACTCATTCATTCATACCCAACATAGCAAGGGAGGTTAAGTAGTCAAACAAACATTAAGTGCCTCCTAGCCTATGAACTGGTGTTATAGTGCTGTATATTGGGGTCACTCCACTCCTCCCAAAACTGTTGTCTCTCCCCCTCCTCCCCCCCCCCCGACCCTGTATGTCGATCTTTTTGTGGCAGTTTGTGGCAGTCTATCATGTCAGCGTGGCTTTAAACTGGGTCAGTCGCTGGTGACATCGACATGGCGGTCATTTTCGACAGTGACAATTGGCAGATGTCGAGTTATTTCCCTTTGACTGGGGGTATATTTCATCAAAAGTAAGCAACCGATTAAATTAAATTTAAAAAGTTAGCAGTCGGCTAATTAGGGGTGAGGCGGCTGCCCCAACTTGTCAACTACTTTCCTCCTCTTTTTTTTCTTCTCCATTCCTTTCTTCTCATCTCTCCCCTTCCTCCTCATTCCCCCACTCTCACTCCATTCTCCTCTTTGTCTCTTGTCCTCCCTTTTCCTCTCTGCTTTAGTTTGTCGTTAAATAGGGCCACGTCAGTAACACATAGAAAAAGTCAACCTCACATGTTGTGCACAGTTCTCCAGACAAAACTGTTCCCAGTGTGTCACTGTACGGACTTGATCCTTCAAGATCTGTAATTGGGGAAAACGTCGCGGGAATTGTTGGAAGATTGAGAACTCGGAGCTCTCTTCTTCCTTATTTCATTACTCTAAAAGAGTAAAGTGGATTGTGGAGTCCAGAATAAATGAGAATCTTCATGGCTTCTTAGGAAAATACATGTATTGCAAGTCTCTAAAGAGCGATTCTTCTTTTTCCTATAATATGATTCTTGCTGTGACGGATAAACTTGAGGGCAGAAATACCCTTCCAGTTAATTGCTAAATCCTTTGCTCTCTGTCAAAGTCAATGATGAATCATTCTTCTTTTTGGTTTTTAGGTAACTGCAATGAGCCAATGGCCTTGCTAGTAAAGTTCCAACTCTAACCATCCATTGGAATCCTTCCACCCTCGTTTATTAGACTTTCTCTGGGTTTCTTTGCTTCCCTCGCCTGCATTCACCATCGTTCTCCAACTTCACAACCCCCACCTCCATCCCTCTCATCCCCATCCCTGGGCACTCTACCTCCACCTCTCACACCCCCATGCCTAGACATCTCATCTTCAACAACACCACCACCACTCTGTGAGACAGGGGCATGAACGAAACATCGAAGAAAACTCCTTTACTTGTAGGAAAGGCTTCGTGAAGAAAATGGGGCTTCTAATCTTGCGCTTCATGGGAGGTTGTATGTGAGAGAGTGTCTACACGCCTGTTTCCAAGCCGAAAACTCGGTGAATCTGCAGCACTCTGCTAGAAAGACTCGTTTCCTGTTGTTCTCCTCTGTGCATGAGCCACTGTCTTTGAAAGAGTGAAAGCGAATTTTTAAAATATGAATACTACTCGGCTGATGAGGACAGCCGTTTTGCTGATTATTTGAATATTTTCGATGCCCTTGTATGGTATTTCTTTTTCATTTAGCAAATGGAATGCAACACACGTCCTCAAATGAAACCAGTCGAAATCGGAGAAGAATCAATGTGCTGAGCGTTGATGATTACCACGTGGTTTCATACCGATTCACTTTGAATGTTGATGTTCTGATGCCTCTTGCATATGCCCTTCACTTCCTACATATGCATATCCTTCTTTTTCTCAGCCTCCTGCTCCTTGTATTCTTTGTGCGGCTGCGCCTACTAACGGTACTTGTCCTGACTCTGTTTCCTTTTCTTCTGCGTTTCCTGATCATCATCCTTCCGTAATCCTTCCCCTTTTCTTCCGTTGATCTTCCTCCTTCACTTCTATCGACATACATTACATTGCCGAAGTGACGAAAATAGACTCAAACAACAACAGTGACGACACTTCATTACTACCACTACTACTACTGCTACTCTCGCTACGACGACGACGACGACGATGGCTTCAAAACAACGACCCCACCACCATCGCCAGCCTCTCTCCCGCTCCTACAGTAAAAAGAATAACACCGCCGTACCTCCACAGTGTTACTTCCAAGTGGGGAAGCTGATGAGTGATGAACACTCCGTCGTTGCCGACATTCCCACACAAGCAGAGAAAATTGGATGAGGCGAACAAGCCTACCACGCACATTCTCAAAGGGAACTCAGCCGCCCACAAAATTCTTGGCTGTAGATCGATTCAAGATGAGACAATCCTGCTGGGGGTCAGCGTCAAGAAAAGATCCACCACGTCTTTCTACACCATTTGTAGGAGACGAACGACCAGGGGTGTGGAGTCCTCTGGACTTGGTCATGTTCCAAAGAACATTGAGTGATTTGGGTAGTCAACACCCTTACGAAGACTACAAAAATAGATGAGTTTTGAAGCATCTATCCATCCATCCATCCATCCATCCATCCATCCATCCATCCATCCATCCATCCATCCATCCATCCATCCATCCATCCATCCATCCATCCATCCATCCATCCATCCATCCATCCATCCATCCATCCATCCATCCATCCATCCATCCATCCATCCACCCATCCAACCACCCACCCATCCATCCATCCATCCATCCATCCATCCATCCATCCATCCATCCATCCATCCATCCATCCATCCATCCATTCATCCACCCACCCACCCACCCACCCACCCACCCACCCACCCACCCACCCACCCATCCACCATCCATCCATCCATCCATCCATCCATCCATCCATCCATCCATCCATCCATCCATCCATCCATCCATCCATCCATCCATCCATCCATCCATCCATCCATCCATCCATCCATCCATCCATCCATCCATCCATCCATCCATCCATCCATCCATCCATTCATCCATCCATCTTTTCTTGACATCACACACCAAGAATAGTCTTGGCCTTCCGAAGCACTACCAGTACGGAAGCCTCACGCACGTTTGTGAGTAGCGATGATTCCGTGTTCTTCATGTTACCACATGCCTGGTTACTCCGATGAGGGATTTGAGGTTCTCGCCGACAGCACAGCAAGTTCCTAACGCAGAGTCGACACCCTGGTGGCAGATAGATAAATAAAAAAGAAAAGGTTTCAAAGCTCAGGCGGGGACAGAACCTGCAACCTCCAGTTGAATGTCCAAGTGCTCTGACAGACAAAAACAAAAACAAAGTAAGTTTCAAACCTCAGGCCGGGAAATAATCTGCAACCTCCCGTTGACTGTCCAAGTGCCTGACAGACCAAAAACACCACCACCACCACCTCCACCACCACCAACAAAGTTTCAAACCTCAGGCGGGGACAGAACTTGCAACCTCCCTTTGAATGTCCAAGTGCTCTTACCGCTGATGTTCATGATAAATTTCTAGACATTACGAACCTTTGGACGTAACTGTCATTGGCTCTGGATCCCAAAGAACGTCTGTAAGTCTTTTCTTGCGGTTGAAAGTCGCTCATTGCACCTTGACAGGAGTTTTCAACACTTTGCATTTAGTACGGAATACAGTACAATGCCATCGGTATCTTCTTGGCATCAACATCCAAAGTGGCGATAGTGCAAATGTTGCGCCACGAGATTCAACAAACTGTCACCGATCTACATAGGCGTGGAGTTCGCATCTCTCTATTTATGTTCCAATCCCGAGTTCGAAGCCCCCCAAACAGCCACCATCACTAACGTAATTGCCCGTAACTGAAAATAAGGATGTTTCGAGATCAGTTGGACTGCGGATTCGTGTAATTCGGACAATGCTTGCGAAGAGGACGTAAACACCACGCATCTGTAGCTATGGCACTTGGTAGCTGCAATACACACTTGCTTGTGTTGCACTCTTTTCTTACAATATCCTGATGTGCGGGGGTTCTCCTAGCTTGCGCTGGGAAGTCGAAGTTACAAACGCTGGTGGTCGTTTTCGATAAACTTTATTCACGCACTGATCGCTCCACAGCGGTGAAAATCAGCAAACAGTAATCGTCGTAACAACTTCACTCTATGCACAGTGCCGCAGAGGACTCACTCCTTACAAAGTTAAGCTCTCACCTTGAGGAGGCACATCGATGGTGATGTGTGCACCTCCGATCTGCACAGGTCTTCCATCAATAAGCAGGAGGGACCGTCCCCAGTCTGTCACGCAGAAAGTCTGTCCCCAGGGTGACGTCATCTTCTACATCGGCAATCACGAAGGGGTGAGAAATAACAAGATCATCAACCTACACCTTCACTGTCACGACGCCGTGCACAGGGATTGGTCTGTGCATGACGTCAGTGAGCACCATCGCTGATTCCTCTCTCCTCTTGAAGGGGCACAGACCAGTCCTCAACACAGAAATGGTCGCTCCTGAGTCGATCAGTGCCTGATGACGGTTAAAGTTAAGCTCTCACCTTAACTCTGTCGCATCTGCTGCTTGTGTCTGAGTGTCTCTCTCGCTTTGTCGCGCCTTAGCTAAACACAGGTTCCAGATCTTTCTTGAAGCTAGTTGAGTTTTCGCTCACGCTTGGGCTGGGAATCAACTGACGTCACGTGATGCAACAAGACAAATTTAGCCCGACTCGACCGCGTGCCAGGGCAATGACCTAAGAAGACTAACTGATATAAACAAACCGTCCTCGCCACGTTCCTCTCGCACGATCCAGAACCTTCACAACACTTGCATACGTCACAGCAGAAGCGAGTAACGGAAAAGTTTCACTTAACACACATCGGCACTCTACACTTCCCCAATTTGATCAAAGTTCATTTAGAGTATCGCCAGAAATGTCAACCTACTCATCTTTTGCCTCGAAGCCATATAAGGAAGACTTCATCTTGTGTTGGGTTTTGTTTCTAGCCAAATACAGCAGAAATGGAAATCGCACTTGTGCTCTTCTGACTCGCAGGGAACTGCAGAGGTCTTCCTTGTCTTAGCACGGACGAACGCGCACCATTCAAGGTATCGATATTCATATACTTTTTCAAAATTAAGTAGAGTCGCAACCAACTCTTTGGTCTGAAATGATTGAATCAGGATAAGAAGCTAGCGTCTTCGTTGCACCAGGAAAGACTGACCGGAATGATGATTAAGAAAAAGGCTGACATAATTGAGTACACCACGTGTCAGAGCCGCTCGAAGTTTGATGATTTTTTAAAATAACCGTGATTTCTCAAGTCCCTTTCATGCAGTTTCGGAATTGGAATCGACTGTGCCTTTGCTTCCGTCCTAAAAAGTAGACTTCCATTTTACTCCCGCCATTATCGTGATCCGAAAGTGGCCCGGGATTATCGTAAACATCCACAAAATAGCTCACAACCAAATCCAGCAACACGCAATCTTTCAAGTTTTTCCTCCTTTTCTGCAGTGTTCTTAGACGAGCGATGTCCACGTGGGCTGGCATTTACATGTTCTACGGAACTGGTGAGCTCTCAAATTCTCTCTTGCATACATTTCTTTCTACCCCATTCAGGAACGAAGCCTAACTGCCATAAGTAGTACTTTTTGCTTTTCTATTCGAAGTCAGATTATCTTTTTAAAAGAATGCTTCCTATCTCCTTTTGTCTGCCTGCCTGCCTGCCTGCCTGCCTGCCTGCCTGCCTGCCTGCCTGCCTGCCTGCCTGTCTGTGTGTCTGCCTGTCTGTCTGTCTGTCTGTCTATCTTTTTTTTCTCTCTCTCAGTCCAGTCCGGTCATTGCCGGATATCTGCAGCTTAGATACACGTGAATCCAGTGCATTCCGGTCACCATCAGCTGTAACAAATTCTTGCTTGAGGTTTGGACAGATGCTGCCAATTTTCTCTAAGCCTCTTAAATCCGGATGAATCTTGTCCAACCGTTTCGAATCGGAACATCTCTATCCATCTCAATCTGCACAAGACATTCTACCAATTTATACTGAAACTTGATTACCTTCTTCCTTCCTTGTCCAGAAGTTTTTCCTCTCTATGCATTCTTGAGCACTTCTCCCTCTCTTTCGCCCCAGCCTAGCTCTCATCTGACTTCGGAATCCTAACCAAGCATCACTTTACAAGACCAATTTTCTGTGAACCCTTTGCAAGGCTTTTGAGTTCGTTTCATTCGCAGCGGGAAGCAGAAGCTATTATTTCGCTTCTCAAAACATATACTTCACCACTGATTCAACAGATTCTTTGGGAGGAAGGTTCTGAAGGTGAAGTCTCCGGATTTTCAAAGCATGCGCAAACAGGTTGTTTTGAAGCGTTTCAATTTCCTGACTGAAGAAGAGCTCCTTTCCCTGAGTAGACACTTCCAGTTCTGCCATCCAGACGAAGCTTTCAGCGGCTCTTTAGTCTGCTGCCTTCAGCCAGAGCAGGTGAAACCTGCGAGGAAATCTCATAGAAACAAAAGTTGTCTTCCTCTGTCTTGGTCAAGCAAATCCATTTTCCCTTCCTTTCGGAACGTTCGTTCGCTCCGTTCATGTTAACTTTGGCTGCTGTTTCTAGGCATTGATGATAACAATTACATTTACGTTAACAGTTTACGCAGTTGTGTTACTGATTTGGAAAGAGACAAGGACTGCCAACTATTGTGTAGTTGGTTCAGAGCTTTGTCCGTCACAATCGAAGGAAATGTTATCTGTGATGTTCATCCTAATGACAACATCACCGGGAAAAGAACTTTGACATAAAACAGCATCCATGATATTCAAGACTTCATACGTGTAAATAAGAGTTGGGCGTTTAGCTAATGAATATGCCATTCCCTGTTGGTTACAGCAGAAAAATGACACCCATTTGCTAAAATGGAAATGTATCTACGGTAAAACATTTGTTCTGAAAACAATCACGGTTTCAATTCCAGCGTAAAGCAACACAAAGTCAAAGCACAGGTCTAAAAGCTACATATGTCATTGATCAATGGCGACGATGATTTTCATCTTGCGGGATCTAAAAAGCAGTTGCCATGTCCAGTTAGCGTCCAAAAAGCTAGCGTCATTTGCATTTGTGTGTCAGACATCCTGACTGCACAGCGCCGGGTGTCTGGTGAAAGGGCGAGTCAAGGACGTCCTTGCGCGACCTTCGCGTTCCACTCCAAACAAGGATGTAGCGAATGCATCACTGCGGTAATTATAGAAACCGATTGGCGTCATACGCAGTTTATCAGCAGCAGCCGTCTACGGGGCAAGTGGTGGGCTGTTCAGGCATCATTCCTATAGGACAATATCTGAAAGCCTCTCCACTACAAAGCCAGAGTGTCCGTAGCATAATTTCACCTGTTGCAGAACAGACGGGCTGTCGATAAATAATGACTGCAGTATTGACGCTCACGTTTGACTTGGTCCATACCACAGTTTCGTACCTTGCACTTCACACACTTTTTCATGCAGACGAAATTTGTTGAGCACATAGACGTGCAAGAAAAAAATTGAACACAGAGGCTACGGTATGTGGGTCAGATGCAATGATGCATTGCTGAGAGTGAGAGATGAACAGTATCAAAGACAGAAGAGACACATGCAGGAATATCCAAGTCAGCAACAAGCAGAACTTGGGAGGCTGGGGCACCGAGAAAAACGACGATGAATTCATCTACCCATTACGATAATACTGGCGGGGGCAGAGGTGATTTCACCGATGAAGATGATGATAGATGTTGTAAAGATAGTGATGATGATAGTGATTATGAAGATGACACCGACTAGACAATTCACAGCGGCAGTAACGTAATTACAGTTATAACCTCCATCCTCCATACTGTAGAACTTAGGAAAAGCCAAAGATACCTATACCAGAGTTGTCAGCCTTTGCTTGTGATTTAAAATGTTTTTCGACAACTTGAAAGCTATTCTGAATACATGTACAAAGAACAATTACCTTATCAACAAATAAATATATCCCTAGGTTTTGACTCTGGAATCAAGCGTTCAATCGAAATCAATTCCACTTCGTCCACTCTTGTGTTGCGTTGCTATTTATTCAGGGAGTAAAGTCACACACTGTATTTACTCCATGAGCGAGGAGAAGCTATTTTGAGTCCTTTGGATCAAGATCTTTCCCTTAACTGAATAGTCCTCTTCTTCTTCTTCTTCTTCTTCTTCTTCTTCTTCTTCTTCTTCTTCTTCTTCTTCTTCTTCTTCTTCTTCTTCTTCTTCTTCTTCTTCTTCTTCTTCTTCTTTTTCGTCGTCGTCGTCGTCGTCTTTGTATTTGTTTTTAATTCTCATTCTTCATCTATTGATTATCGTTTGACGAAGTCGTTGAGTCGCGAAGCCAGAGTTACAGAAGGCCTGTGATCTGAGCCTTTAACCCTGCAGGCGCCGAGGTCTTTTCTCGCTTCCTGGCGACGGAGACACGTCCCCCTCTGACCTTCGTGAAATATCAAGTGTTGGCTTGGTGTATCTCCAAGGTTTTGCGGCATTTTCAGAGGAGCCCTTAGAGAAAAGCTTTGCAAGGACTGAGTCAGGGTAGCACTTTTCCCCCTTGACGTCAAGGGGAGATTCGTCGGCAAGGCGTAAGAGGCACTGCATGTGAGGGCTGGCAGCTGGCCCTCTCGAGAAGTCTGGACGGAAGTCCTGATGAATATGGAAGCTGTTCAATTGGCGATGATCGCGTCGCTGAGAAGGATTCCAGCCACTGAGGAAGTCTTCGTGAGACAAGGGATTCTAACAGGGAGGGAAGGGTGAGGATCCCATGAGTATTTGCCATCAGGATGAGAACCGTTATCACCCTGCCGTTCGAATGGCTGTCAGTAAATGTTTCATATTGGACGAGTGAGTCATGGGACTACTGGAGTAATGGATCTCCGCTGATCATAAACGTTGCACGTGTCGCTCGCTGCCTTTCAAATGAACCGCTCTTTCAACAAAGCC
This sequence comes from Theodoxus fluviatilis, assembly GCA_034096865.1. Classification (NCBI taxonomy): domain Eukaryota; kingdom Metazoa; phylum Mollusca; class Gastropoda; order Cycloneritida; family Neritidae; genus Theodoxus; species Theodoxus fluviatilis. The sequence continues at coordinate 89,854 of JAWQFJ010000122.1, read as the reverse complement.
GTCTTCCCCTTGGCTCCGTGAAAATCGTTCGAATTGTCCCCTACAGTACAGTGCTTGTCAACAGCTTCAAACGGCTATTTAATGGTATTATTCTCTGGGTATTTATCGGTGGCTGCCTCCTAATGAGCCCGGTCTGTAGAACCTGTCGCCATTTTACACGCAGTCCACCCTCTTTCCCCCAACTGCAACCCCTTCCTACCCCTTCCACACACGCCCTGCCTCTGTATACTGGGGGAGGCTGGCCGTCATCTGCAACCAACCACATTCGGGCGCTGCTCGGTGCAGCCAATGGGAGGATGGCCGCCAGGGGGCCATGGGAAGCGCGGATCGATGACGTAGCAATGGGAGCCTGGCGCCTCGCCTAGAACCCGGATTGAACTAGCGGTCGACTCTCTTCGAGAACCACGGCTCGTCTACTCAGGTCCTTCACTCAGCTCCCCCTGGCGCTGCTTGTGAGAGACCGAAACAGAGACAGAGAGAGGGGAGAAGAGACTTCGAAAACTGTCCAGCTTGGGACAGCGAAAAAAAGTCGGCTGAATTGACTCAGCCGAAGTGACTGTAGGGAGAGAGTTGTGCTTCGATCGTGCAGTGTGTTGCTTTCCCTTCCCTGCGGTGAGTCACATGCTAGAGAACAGCAGCCAAAACGCTACAGGTGTTGATCGGACTTTCCTACTGTTGGCGATCGACCTGTTACTCCCCGGGCTGTTTGAGGTCCGCCTGCGGAATACGCCCGTCGGTTCCCACGAGTACCGTGGATCCGCAGATCTTCTGGATCCTCCCTGTTCGCCCGCAGCGTCTATCACTGGCGTGGACCTGCACTCTGGAGGTGCATGAGCATGTGAAGGCGAGGGCTGGAGTTAAAAAGTCAGCCAGAAGGAGTGTGTTTACCTTCGCGATGACCGCCCTAGGAAGAGTGGCCTTGCTGGTCAGCCTGGGGATACTGGGAATGGTCAGCGGAGAGAGCCAGCTCTGCCCCCTGCCCTTGGATGAGAGTGTGCTGGCATGGAGCGACAACCCCGAAAACATCACTGTCAGCGTAGATTGGGGCTACGACAACGTGAGTCTCCGTGGACTCTGTGTGTGCGTGTGTGTTTGTGTGTGTGTGCACGTGCCTGCGCGCGCGCGCGTGTGTGTGTGTGCGTTCGTGTGTGTGTGTGTGTGCGTGCGTGTGTGTGTGTGTGTGTGTTTGTGTTTGTGTGCGTGTGTGTGTGTGTGCGCGCGAGTGCGTGTATGCCTGTGTATGTTAGAGTGTACGTCTCTCTCTCTCTCTCTCTCTCTCTCTCTCTCTCTCTCTCTCTCTCTCTTCTCTATCTCTCTTCAAATATATATATGTATATATATATATATATATATATATATATATATATATATATATATATGTGTATATATATGTGTGTGTATATATGTGTGTGTGTGTGTGTGAGTGTACGTACTCTGTGTGTGTGTGTGTGTGTGTGTGTGTTTTCAGGGGAGGTGGGGTGTGTGTTGGAATGGAAAGCGTGCATGCGCATGTGTACGAGTGTGTGCGCACGCGCCTATCCGTGTGTGAGTGTGCGTGCGCTCGCGCGCGCGTGTGTGTTTGTGTGTATTTATGGGTATGAGTGTTTTCATGCGCGTGTGTTTGTATGCGTGTGAGTATGTGCTTGCGTACGAGATTCTCTCTCTCTCTCTCTCTCTCTCTCTCTCTTTATTTCTCTCTCCTCTCTCTCTCTCTCTCTCTCTTTCTTTATTTCTCTCTCTCTCTCTCTCTCTCTCTCTCTCTCTCTCTCTCTCTCGTGTGCGTGTGTGCGTGCGCGCGCGCGTGTGAGTTTGTTTATGCTTAATAATGCGTATGTTGCGTACGTGCAGATATGTGTGAACCTATTTGTTTTGGAATGGATTTATCTCGTTATGTGTCAGAGTTCTTGTCGCTGTATTAGCTCACCCTTGCACTTACAAGTATGCATATGTGTTTGTCCGTGTGTATGTGGTTTGTGTGTGTGTGTGTTTACATGAGCCTGGGTCTATGTGTACTAATGAGTAAATTATTGAAATGATTGAATGGTGATTAAGTTGTATAGGAAAGTTAGTATCTGAAGGAAGGGGTCTTTTGGGAAATGGATGCATTTTTGCTCGGTATGAAAAATGTGGGCTCTCTGGAATCCTTGTGTTTGGACGCTATCATTAGCTCGGTCCCTTTTTCTCCTCACTGCACATCCGTGCGTTTCCAAAGTGTCTGTACTGATGCAGTTTTGCCTTTCTACGTGTGTGTATATACGCGCTTGCATGTTCGTGCGTACTTGGGTGCCTGTTTGTGTATGTGTTCGCGCGCGCACGTGTGTGTGTGTGTGTGTGTGTGTGTGTTTGTTTGTGTGTGTGAATATGGATGTTTGTGCCTATGCCCTCATGCATATTTTTCATCGATGGGTTTTCTGTGGTTTACATTTGTGTATGTATATTCGAGATCAATTTCGTATACAAATCCATTTCTGAAAGCGGAAAACTTTATTGTTCTGATTGTAAAGTGCTCGTTTGCATGTGTAGCTGCGAAAAAAGAAAATATTTCGAGCTTACTGCGGTTGGAGAAGACAGTAAAAACAATTGTCATAAGAATGGGGATACTCGATTCTCTGATTTACAAAGAGCAGCGGAGAGCGTGTTTGTTTGCGTGCCTGTCTCACGTAATTCTTAGTTGATGCTTTAATGCTTTTCTAGACATGTCTCCAGAAAAACGAATTTATTATTTTGCAGACAAGACTAGTCTGGGTTTCCTCGGTACATTCAAGATTTTCATCAAATTTCATCAAAAGATAGTTATGAAGCTTAATTAAAAAGTTGTCATGTAATCAATTTGACAGATAGTGATTGTTAAAACAGTAGTGTTGCGCAAAATAGCTCAGACCACCTGTAATTGTGTGGTTCTCTCAATCCTACACACTCACGGATGTACTACAATACGTCATGTGCGGGATGAGTGTCTAGTCTTAGATGTTCTGCTTGTTCAAACATTGTTGTAATGCTCAATCCATCACAGGGCCAGCGAAAATAATCAGGATTCAAAACAAGCATTAAACCTTGCCAACAGTCCCGCGTGTTTTAAGTAGTTGTGTCCGTGTGTTCTAAACACCCAGAAAAATGTCATTATTGTTTGCGTATTGTTTTGTGTGGGTTCGTCAATGCATTTGACCTGAAACATGAAAGAGCGAATAAAATGTCAAAGAAAATAACGTTTCGTCTTCTTGCACGGAACATATATACTATCTAGTTTGCTCTTTTGATAACAGCTGCAGTTGATCACTCTGAAAAGAAAAGAAAAAGTTTGAATTTGATTATTGTAATGAATGTAATTGAAAGACAGAGACGTCCAATATCATGAACGTCGAAAGAACAAAGTGTGTGTGTGTGTGTGTGTGTGTGTGTGTGTGTGTGTGTGTGTGTGTGTGTGTGTGTGTGTGTGTGTGAAACTTATAAAAAGTCAAATACCACCATGGCTTTCTGTTGGTTGTATGAGTACCTTCCAATTACACCAATCCAAAGCATGATGATCATGATCTGCAATAGTGGAGTCAAATATTGAGCAAGTCTGTATTTTCACACAAGGCACTGCCAGACATGGGCAATCAAACGACTAATCCTCACAAGTGGCAAGTTCTGTTGAAAGGACAGACATTTTATTTGCGCTCGGTAAAACAGCTAAATGAGAACTGGGGTGAGACAAAAAAGAAATGCAGACGAGGGCATCAGCTGGAAAATGAATTCAGGACACACAAATCGTAGGAGACAATGATACCTCTGGACCGAGTGAATACATCCTACAGGTACTTAGTGTGTTAATAGATGTCTGTCCATCTTTCCCTGTAATATCGTGCTCGTAGTGATTGGAGTATCCCTTTCGATTTACAACTCACCAACGAACCCGTTCCCCATAAAACAAAACGAGAAATACACTTTAAGGTTTGAAATCGCTTCCTAGATCTGTTATTACCTCCGCTCGCTGACCATTCCTTCAATACGGGTGTGGTTGATTTTCTTCGAATTCAATTGAGTCGGCAGTGTGTCTTGTGACGACATCAAGGTTTTTCGCAATAAACTGCACACATTACAAAGATACAATTATGTAGAACTGTTAAAAAAAATCATATTTAGGTGTCAGGACATCCTACAACTGACAGACGAAGTAACATAAGCCACATAAGTTTCAAATCGAGCGACGTTGGGCCACCATTAGGAGGTGCGGGTGGACACATCTACCGCTACATCACAAGCTAGAAACCATCTGATTGGCTGTTCGAGAAATTCCTAAGGTTCATGAAAAAATAGAACGTGTTCTTATTGGGCGGCAACTCGACGTGATATTGCTCTTGGAACTTGCGAACCCGAGATTTTTTAATTGCCAGCATACAGCCACGTTAAAGCACGCCCAAAACACTTTTTGCGACTTGCAAGCGCGGTATTTCACAAGGAAACGGCATAGTTGCCAGAAATGTGTTTACGTGTGAAGACGCCTTTAGATAGTTTTCAATTTTTAGTTTACTTTATTGACTATAACGCATTCCCTTGGATAAGATGTTATGATAATTTGTAGCTTTGATCGCCTGCTCGAAACAAGGTTCATAAACTACACACACACGCTCCTTTAAGATGATGAGTGGATTGGATATTGCTCAGCTATTCACCCTGTTCACCATCATCCGGCCTGCCCTGAGCCCAAAGAGTACACATACAAACTGATAGCTACAATGGAAAAATAGGGTCAGTGCCCTCGATATCTTTCCAAACGCTGGTCTCGTTGATAATTTTCTCTCAGCATTTCTTGTTTCTCCCAAAAGAGATCGACTTGTTGCATCTTTCGTCGCTGGCTTTCCATCTCCAATTGCCTGTCTTGCTATCAGTCCTGTCATGGGTGTCCATTAGCCGTGGACCTCTTCAGTTCCGATTGGACAGTCTTTTAAGGATGGCCGTAATTATTGAACGAAAGCAAGGTGTAGACATTCAGCTGACGCTTTCGACTCTGAGCGGTTCAAATCACTTACTTCCTTTCAACCCTCCACCCACATTCTGTTTTTGCTAGCTGGCCATTATTTTCTCCTTGAGATTCTTGTGATCGCTTTGGAGTGCCGTGACTGGAGCTGGGATCTGTCGATGAGACTGTGTCAGGAGAGAGCGAGACGCCAGGAGAAGCCGAGCTGCTGTTGTTGGCAAGCAAGCATGGCTTCACCAACAACCATCGTGCTCCTGGTCTTCCGACTTCCTCACAATGGCTGCTTTCTTGATCCAGCGGCTGTATCACCTTTGATCAGATCCTGGGTCGATCTGGCTGACCTGACCGTAGTTGTAGCGCTTCCCTTCGTGCCTAAAAAAGCCGCGAATCCCCACTGCTTCGTGTTAAGGAGATATTGAGTCGCAACTTGCTCCAGGTCAGAAATCCTTCGTGAGGTGTTTTTTTCAGGCCAGGCTCCCTTGATGTAACACAGTTATGGAAATGAAGGCCTTGGAGGAATCAGTTCAAAAGTTGCTAAGAGCTCGAGATTTGTTTGGTTTTTATTTCGACTAACATTTTCTTTTCCGCGGTGACTGCGGTCATACAGGGAATTAAGTGTAAGTTCTCCGAGAGAAGCTTTGAAGCTGTTTTAGTATCATTCCTTTTGGGCAAAAACATTACATCGATACCAATCTTAATTTACGTAGAGTTCGAAACCAACAGACATATGACGCTTCCTCGTCTCGTACATTTTAATTAATAAATACCACCCTTAACCTGCAGTATTAAAGTAAGATGCAAACAATTATTTTATTCGCCATGGACCTTATTCACGCGGCGGCCATGTTAGTTTCAAAGCGAGGCCTGCACGGCATGTTGTTTCAGCTCCACTCGAAGGCGTTATGGCGTTTGCTTCGTTGTCTTGTACCAGGTCTTGGAATTTGTGCTGGTGCTTCCTATCTCATTTGGAGACGTCGAGATATGGATGCCTTCCATTTCAAATCTTTTCTTGCTTAAGCAATAATGTAAGCAGTACCGATTCATGGGCACTGGGTACGAAATGTTGTTCCGCCCTAAACTCATAATGTCACATGTAATCGATTTCAGCAGGAAAAGTGCTCATTGAGTTCCACACAAAACTTTTTCAAAGTGATGTGAATGAAGAAAGATAGACACTGTTTGTAGCATGAAATTGGCTACAGTTTCCTCAGAGGACAGGTTCTTCCATCGTTGTAAAGAAGCTATCAGATGCGGAGAGCAGATAATAAATGCGTTGCATATTCAGCGGTTTACAAGGTTCGAAGTAGATCTACACTAGAGTTTTTGCAACAACCTAGGTCGTATCTTCTGTCTTTTCCTGGTCAAATATCTGCTACTTTGTGAGCAATCCGCCCCCCCCCCCCCCCATTATAGATGGATTCCTATGACATTTCAGTGGGAACCCACAGCGTCTTCCTACGAGTTTCGTAAGAGGCGAATGACTAGGGAACTCGTGGCTTGACTTACTCTTATAATAACCAACTATCAATGATTAATCGTAATCAATGGTCTCGCATGGTCTACAAAGGCCGATAGGCAGTAGACAATTCATTATTAATTAATTTATTCATTCATTCAACAGGAATGATATATGTTTCCAGTGTGTGAGCGCAGACGTTATGATGTACATATTTGCAGTGATGATGATTACAAGTTTACGGATTATAAACCCCCAACATATTGAAAATATGTACACTCTATAAAAGCAAATATGCTTGAATACGAGTAAAATCAATTCAAACATTGTAGATCTGCATCACTCGTCCGATTTCCTCATGATGAAAGAACCACATGTTTAAAGCGGCAAACAAATTTGTGAATCACTGTTGCTGCATCCTGCACACACGCCTTGAATTTTGGATCGTCATCGCGCCGAGTCGTCTGTATCCAGGATGTTTGTTTGCCTTTATCCTTTGGAATAGAATAAAACGATAAAAACCGACCTGATACGCATCTTGCATCATTCGTGCACATAGACACACAGCCGTGTCCAGTACTGAACGCCAGTCGTTATGATGTGCTCGCCTCGTTTCGAGTCGCCAATATGGCTGCTGTAAATAAGGTCCATTGTTTCATCGTGCATGAATTATAGTCAAGTTAGTCCAATAAAAAGGTTTCATTGCCTCCGTTTAACAACTCGGGACTTATCATTATTCATTACCTATCATCCCACCAACACCATCACCACCATCCCCCAACCCCCACCCCAACCCCACCCCCGTGAAAGTTTGTTCACCAAGTTAAATAGAAAATCTCTTCATAAAAAACACAAGAATGTTATATACCCAGTCTTAGTATCATTACCTTCGGATTGAACTTAAATGAACTTCTCCAACTCCCGTGACTCCAATACAAAACACAAACATTGTTTTTGCTGGCAATAAAGCGGCAAGTGCACAGGAGGTTTTGAGCCGTTGCACTAGTTGACAGTTTAATTACTCTGCGGGTATTTGTTTTCCTCATGTATATCCTGAAGTTTTGACGCTTCATTAGAAACTGTCTCCTGCAGTCAATATTTTTCAGGTCAAGGAGTCAAGCTTTTCTTGTCGGCGGTTTTATTCTGTGTACACTCGTTGTGATCTCTTTGTCGATTTCAACTTTAATGCCAACATCTTTCTACCCTGGATTTTTCAACCACTGCAATGCAACAAGCAGGAAAGGGGGATTGGGTGGAGTGGAGAGGGGGTGGGGGAAAGAGGAAAGAGACGGAGAGAGAGAGAGAGAGAGAGAGAGGAGGGAGAGAGAGAGAGAGAGAGAGAGAGAGAGAGAGAGAGAGAGAGAGAGAGAGAGAGTCTCTATAGGAAATCCGCGAATTAGGAAATTCACATTTTAAATTGCCTTTTAGTTGCAATTTTTTAAAGAAAACAAATTGGAACTAGTAAAAAAGTTTCCAAATGGCTTTTGTTTCCAGAGGATACGTAGACAAACTTTTGCCAAAGTTTCAGAATGATCAAAAATCAAACTATCATACTAGTTTTTTAATTTATTGATGAAGTTGCCATGCAGCGAATCACTTAACCTAAGGCTTCTTGCTTTGTTTTCGACATCCTGCTCGATCTTCGGAATATTATGTTGTGTCGAGATTAACACACCACAGTATATTACATAAAACAAGGAGCTGCTCTTTTTTCCCACACTTCTGCATCAGCTTTATTATAGTTTGTCTAACAGCCTAGCTTTACTTCCACCTTACTTTGGGGAATGTTAACGGCGATTTCTAGACCTGCATGCTCATTAATTATGGCCCAAGCTCTAAACTTGTCTTTCCCCATTTCTCTTTCTCTACTTTGTTCTCTTGTCTTCCTTCCACCATCACCACCACCACCACCACCACCACCACCACCACCACCACCACCACCACCACCACCACCACCACCACCACCACCACCACCACCACCACCACCACCACCACCACCACCACCAACACCACCACCAACACCACCACCATCCAATCTCACCCTTTTCCTGGCTAGATTCACTCCGTCATTCCCTTCCCCCAGTTCAACTACGGAGTGTTACTACACTGACGACTTCCGATTTCTTTGTTTACTGAAAGAACCACCTGTCTTCTTCTTCTTCTTAAACGCCACAGGAAGAACCACCTGTCATTATCCATCGATGTCAAAAGATTTAATAACAAACGAGAGTGTTATGTGTAGTTGAGATGGTCATTTTTGAAAGATACAAGTATAAACGATATACGTGTATTTAGAAAACTGCGGTTATACAGGACACACCCGGTCAGTCACAAATGACTGTTGTGCAATGACTTAGGGATTGTCAACATAATGTGTTTCTCTGCCTCCCGCTGCCCCCCCCCCCCCCCCCCCCCTCTCTCTCTCTCTCTCTCTCTCTCTCTCTCTCTCTCTCTCTCTCTCTCTCTCTCTCTCTCTCTCCGTCCCGCGGTCTTCATCCCTGTTTAGGTAAACTGTTCCAGGTTTTGTTCGATTGACGAAGCCAAAGACATTACAACACACACATTACTTTGCTGGCATAAACCGATGAACTGACTCGACTCCGTCACTTGGAGTCCTTGTGAAGCATTGAATCTGAAGCCACTTCTCTTGCAGACCTTTTTTTGGGGGGGCACACGTCTTTTCAGCTGCACTTTTAATTTCCTCCACTGATCTTTACCCTGCTGTTTGTAGTTAGGCCACTTTCCTTTCTGCCAGTGGATCTGAGTCTCAAAGCGGTGCGTTATAGATTTTCTCTGTGTATTGTTTGGAAAATGGCATTTGCTGCAACATATGCGGCCTATCGACCTGCTCAACATGCGGTGTGCAGACACCCGCTGTTCAACGTGGTGGCAAACGTTTTCTGACTCTTCAACTCAGACACTTGTTTTCCGATCTCATCTGTCTTATTCGTGAATTTTATTTTAATATGTTAACCGTTGAACACTTACTCTTCTCCCAGTGTCTTAAGAAGAAAAGTCTCTTCATGCACCCATCTGTCCGTACGTCCGTGTGTCTGTCTGTCTGTCTCGGTGTCTATTTATGTGTGTGTCTCTCTCTCTGTGTATATATTCGTATTTCTTTCTCTCTCTCCCCCCCATCTCTGTCTGTCTGTCTGTCTGTCTGTCTGTCTGTCTGTCTGTCTGTCTGTCTGTCTGTCTGTCTGTCTGTCTGTCTGTCTGTCTGTCTGTCTGTCTGTCTGTCTGCCTGCCTGTCTGTCTTTCTCTCTTTCTCTCTCCCTCTGTCTCTGTCTGTCTGCACTCTCTCTCTCTTTCTCTCTCCCTCTGTCTCTGTCTGCTCTCTCTCTCTCTCTCTCTCTCTCATATTTTAATTGAACAGATTGTGCATTCTAGTCTATGTGGAGACTGCTTTAAAGGAAAGGATTGACAGTGATGTTTTGACTCTGACAGAATATTCCTTGTAAAGTTTCAACGCACCGTAACTTAGTGACTCTGTTTCTTTTTGCAGACTGTGCAACAGAAAGTCGGAGGTGGTTATCATAGTCTGATCTCAAATTGCTATTATCTGAATAAGTCAACAGTGTTTGCAAATACCTGGAAGCACGGCCATTTAAAGTTTGTTTGGTAATACAATGAACTGAATGGACGGGCATGCAACGGTCTAAATCAAACCAAAATAAAATTGTCAGTGAGTTACTCTCCTTTAATAGGATGATGCAAGCGTATCTTTTTAGAATGCCATTCAGTGAACATTTGGAAATTGCAGCGTAATCCCCCAGACTTTGCAATAGAATGCAACATGAGATGAGATGTAAGATTCACGGAAGATGTTGCTACTTTCTACAGGGAGAAAAGGGATTACTTACTTCCACAGAAATAGATCGGAATGAACCATTTTAATGATGTTTTAAACACGTTCGTGCCAATGTTACTTTCAGTCTATATTGACACCAACGAATTTATGCACAGGTAACTTTTTCACTATCTAAAGGGAGAAAATGCATTGTTTTGTTGAATAGAAACAAGTCGGAATTAAAGGTTAAATGTTGTAGTTAAAATGGTCTTGTAAATGTACTAAATAATGTCATGCTTTGCTAAGTAACTGTTTCTTTTTTATGAAGCTAGGTTAAAGGCATACGTGTTGTTCTCTGACTTCACATGCATCATATTTTCATCGCGCCATTAATTACATTTTTGGTATCTTCTTTTACTCCCCCCTCCCCCCCGCATTGCTATGAGTACTGACTCTTGGGGTAAATCATCTGCTCCTCAGTTCCATCTCCCCCCCGCACTTCGTACCGTCTCTCCCACTTCCACTCCAATTCCCACACCCACCCACCCCTTAATTCCGCCCTTGCTCCCACCCTGGATGGATCTTAATTAACTAAAAGACAAAAACAAACAAACAGACAACAACAACAATAATCAGCGGAAGTAGGGGTGGCAGTAGTGGTGGGTAATGGAATATAAAGAATGTAAATTTAGTAGTTTACAGAAGATTATTGGTCTCAGTCACTGCCCGGTAAAACATAGGGTGAAGCAGAAACTAGGTCACGGTAAGAGGACAACGTCCATTATTTTTCAATGAAGTCTCCATGTGTGGCAGAATTAAAGCTCTATAAAGAATATCAAGGATTTTTTTCAACATCTTCTATTATCCAAACGAAACAGAAGGCACGCACAGAAACTGAAAAAGTGAGCAACGTTTTAGTCTAATCCACGCATCGTCTCCACACGCTGTGATTTCACGAAGAGTCGACAACATACTACGTAGTAATTGCACACGACAAATTCAAAACCATGGATCCCGATGGAAAATACGTTAGAATTCTCCTTCATGCATTAGATCCTCTAGAAGTCATCGTTGCTGTCTTTTACATGTGATCTGGAGATAGAGCGTTGTCAATTTTCGCAGCGAAAAATACATGAAATCTCTGAGCCACAAACTCCAATCAAATTGGTTCCCGTGCAGAATTCTAACTGATGCTGACTGACTGTGATGCCAGAGGGAGGGACTGTCTGGCAGGACAACGCGAGTACTTACGATGTTTGCCGATCGATCTCCTATCAGCACTTACGCAGCTGTGGCTGGTGGCAGCACGCCCAAACGAGCTAAACTGAAGCTCGGCCTCGTCCGCTCATCTCCGGGCATCGACCAGGCGCCGTGTCTCACGCAGGCGAGAGGAATAGAACAGCCAGGGCGAACTTTTCGGAGCTCAGGGCTTTCCCCGAAGAAGTCACGTCTCCGCTGTAGACTGGCATCGACTGGGGACCACATCAATCCCTGCTGAATCCTCCATGAATCCCCCATGAATCCCATCTTGCCCTTTGAAAGCCGATAGAAGGACGGGCTTGAAACGTTGGCCTGTTGTTGCGGTTTTATCCCCTTCCCTCAGATGGGGCCTCCTGAGAGGGGCCTCGTACCAATACCGATGTTTCTGGAAGTTTTGTGGAGGGAAGGTCCAGCTCCCGGAGTAACTTGGCTTTCACGGAGGGCGAGAGTGGATTGTGGGAGTTCCGAGGATTTTCTTTGGGGTTCGGCATGACTTAGAGACACATCAGCAAACTGCTTTGAAGTGCGCCAGAAGTAGGCAGCAACGTTCCTTTACGTGTAAGGTTGCCCAATCGCTCAACTCGGTCAGTTAAGTGGAAACGCATCGACAGATCCGCACTCATGGTTGCTAGAGGAGAATCTCATTTGTGCCAGCGTGCATCAGTGGATTCTTTGCGAATCCAGTTCGACGAATGTAGTTCAACACGTTTTAGTCTCTTATCGTCAGCCGACAAGTGACGTAGGAGTTGAGAGAGTTTACTGGATGCACTTGCGATGCAGAATCTGCATTATGTGAAAGGAGAGTGTCCACAGCTGTATAACCACTCTCGAGCAGTCCATGAAGTAGTTCTCAGGCCGAAACCTGCAAACTTAGGAATCCACCATGACTATATCGTCAAGATCTTGCAAACATGGAGATGAAAATCTATGTTGAGTTCATGTGTGCATGCACACTCAAGTGTGCACGCACTCCAGCAAGGACATCATACATTGGTGTAAACATGGATGGAATTATCTTTGTTCAAGATAGCAGATGCTTCTAAATGCATTACTGGATTTTCATGGTCACCACTTCAGTTACGCAACATACTGATGGAACAAAATATTTATCGTAGTCCATGTTTTTCGCACACGACGAGGTTACAAAATAAACTGCATTTTATGAAATTCTCGGTAGTTATCTACTTCATATGGGTAATTTTGACACACAAACATGTTGAGAAAACGGTGGTGATAAGTCGTTAACCTCATTAAAAAGCCTCAGCTTCCATTTAAACAAATGTCTTCTTACCAATTTAATTCGTAACGTCCGTGTCAAGTCTAGGAAAACCTTGGCACCTGACTTCCTGTGAAACTTTGACGTGATAAAACAACCAGTGCGAGTTAAAGTGCTTGGTCTTATTATTAAAACAAAGACAATTGTGAAATCAACAGGATACAAGATAAAGGAGAGGCGAAAATGTAATACTAAAACATCTACCAGGGACAAATTGTGAAAGCATGAGCTTACAAAGGAACCAGCTGAAAGTACGTGGACCATGTAAACATGATGGAAGTTTGAGAAAGTCAAAACGTTGTGGACAGAAGTACATGCCTTTTACTCTTGCACAAGACAAATAGTTTTTACTCAAGCATTCGCGTCTCTCGTTTATCTTGTATCTTATTGTTTTACTTGTTTCGAATCAATGATGAGACCAAACACTTAAACACTGTGTTGGTTGTTTTGTCAAGTGCAACGGTCTAATGGCAGTCAACTTGTTTTGAACTGTGAACATTTGATTTGGGATGTCTCCTGCTATCGACAAAACATTTCAAGTGTTTCAGCAGACTGCAAACGGTAGCGCAGATTCTCAATATTTGCATGAGAGGCGACGGCAGATTATCTGGAGCAACCCCGTGTGAAGTGAACAGTTATGTGCAAGAGCCACCGCTGTATTTGCCCCCTAGCCTATGGAGGTTATAAAAATATGCTCTAACGCTTCTGACAGAAGATATGAATTCATAACTATCGTGTCTATATGCTTGAAAGAGAAAGACCGGTTCTTTTCGTCCATCTTGCCTTCGCGGGAGGACCCATCTGTTTGCTGTGTCAGTGCGAGAACAAATTGAAATTCTAGATGTTGTGTACGAAGGATAGGCGCAGTGGGACTGTGAACACGAAACTGAGGAGCTTCAATCGATGAAACACATAATAGTTCGTTGCCTGTGTTATCTAGACAACTCCATACACATTGACACATTTCTTCTCAAAACATGGTTTGGCGAGATAACAGCGCCAGGCCGTTTAGTGTTTTTCTTTCATTTTTTTTCCATACAGCGTATTTACACTTTCTTTTTTTTTTCTAGGGGAGTCGTAGAAAAGCCTCCGTCACATCTGACCAAATGAATAGCTTTGAACACGCGAAGAATAAGGATTTGTTTTTCAATGCCTCGCTTGATCAAATAACTTTCATTTGCAGCAGTCGTGTTCATCTGGCTTTTTATGAGCCGTGTGCCTTCAAAGCGTAGACCCTTTGATGCCAACGAAAACGGCGAGGGGTAACGAACAAACATTAGAGCGGATAAAGCAAGTACTGAAAGGGAAAGGGACGATAGGAAAACGAAGAAAACAAGGATCAAAGAAAATGTTTTCGAGAAAGAAAGCCCAACAGTATACAACCCTTCAGTTTTTCGTCGAAAACACGTTTAAAAAAAAACAGCGTTGACGTTTCGAAGAAATTTTCCTTTTTAAGAATGCTGATAACACACACTTAGACACATTTTTTGTTTATATGAGCTTTGGATGCTGTCATGACACTGCCAAGAGCACGTGATTTGGATGCTGTCATGACAATGCCAAGAGCACGTGATTTGGATACTGTCAGGACAATGCCAAGAGCACGTGATTTGGATGCTGTCATGACAATGCCAAGAGCACGTGATTTGGATACTGTCAGGACAATGCCAAGAGCACGTGATTTGGATACTGTCACGACAATGCCAAGAGCACGCGATTTAGATACTGTCAGGACAATGCCAAGAGCACGTGATTTGGATACTGTCAGGACTATGCCAAGAGCACGTGATTTGGATACTGTCAGGACAATGCCAAGAGCACGTGATTTAGATACTGTCAGGACAATGCCAAGAGCACGCGATTTGGATACTGTCATGACACTGCCAAGAGCACGTGATTTGGATACTGTCCTGACAATGCCGAGAGCACGTGATTCGGATACTGTCAGGACAATGCCAAGAGCACGTGATTTGGATACTGTCATGACAATGCCAAGAGCACGTGATTTGGATACTGTCAGGACAATGCCAAGAGCACGTGATTTGAATACTGTCACGACAATGCCAAGAGCACGCGATTTAGATACTGTCAGGACAATGCCAAGAGCACGTGATTTGGATACTGTCAGGACTATGCCAAGAGCACGTGATTTGGATACTGTCAGGACTATGCCAAGAGCACGTGATTTGGATACTGTCAGGACTATGCCAAGAGCACGTGATTTAGATACTGTCAGGACAATGCCAAGAGCACGTGATTTGGATACTGTCATGACACTGCCAAGAGCACGTGATTTGAATACTGTCACGACAATGCCAAGAGCACGCGATTTAGATACTGTCATGACACTGCCAAGAGCACGTGATTTGAATACTGTCAGGACTATGCCAAGAGCACGTGATTTGGATACTGTC
The DNA here is from genome assembly GCA_034096865.1 of Theodoxus fluviatilis. Taxonomy (NCBI): domain Eukaryota; kingdom Metazoa; phylum Mollusca; class Gastropoda; order Cycloneritida; family Neritidae; genus Theodoxus; species Theodoxus fluviatilis. Next base: position 74,698 of record JAWQFJ010000122.1, on the reverse strand, counting down.
AGGACAATGCCAAGAGCACGTGATTTAGATACTGTCAGGACAATGCCAAGAGCACGTGATTTGAATACTGTCATGACAATGCCAAGAGCACGTGATTTAGATACTGTCAGGACAATGCCAAGAGCACGTGATTTGGATACTGTCAGGACAATACCAAGAGCACGTGATTTGGATACTGTCAGGACAATGCCAAGAGCACGTGATTTGGATACTGTCAGGACAATGCCAAGAGCACGTGATTTGGATACTGTCAGGACAATGCCAAGAGCACGTGATTTGGATACTGTCAGGACAATGCCAAGAGCACGTGATTTGGATGCTGTCATGACACTGCCAAGAGCACGTGATTTGGATGCTGTCATGACAATGCCAAGAGCACGTGATTTGGATACTGTCATGACAATGCCAAGAGCACGTGATTTGGATACTGTCATGACAATGCCAAGAGCACGTGATTTGGATACTGTCATGACAATGCCAAGAGCACGTGATTTGGATACTGTCAGGACAATGCCAAGAGCACGTGATTTGGATACTGTCAGGACAATGCCAAGAGCACGTGATTTGGATACTGCCATGACAATGCCAAGAGCACGTGATTCGGATACTGTCAGGACTATGCCAAGAGCACGTGATTTGGATACTGTCATGACAATGCCAAGAGCACGTGATTTGGATACTGTCATGACAATGCCAAGAGCACGTGATTTGGATACTGTCAGGACAATGCCAAGAGCACGTGATTTAGATACTGTCAGGACTATGCCAAGAGCACGTGATTTGGATACTGTCAGGACAATGCCAAGAGCACGTGATTTAGATACTGTCAGGACAATGCCAAGAGCACGTGATTTGGATACTGTCAGGACAATGCCAAGAGCACGTGATTTGAATACTGTCATGACAATGCCAAGAGCACGTGATTTATCTTTTGGATTGACAACGAAAGCTGCCTACCTAGCACAGGCCTTCTCACATGTGAACACATTTCTGGTAACTTTGCTGTTTCCATAGGAAATGTCGCGCTTGCAAGTGGCAACAAATATTTCGGGCATGCTCAAACGTAACACTGTTTTGGCAGCTCTGTTTCCATATCTAAAGCCGCGCTTTCACTTTCACCTTTGTCTTATCGTTCAGTGACGTAAGTGTATTTGACATGACAGTAGCGCATCAGTTATAGCAAAGTACATTGGTTTCGCGTCAGCTTGTTCTCCTGCAGATATACATTCTTCGCTTAAAGTCCGTAAAGACATTTTTGTTTACAGTGTACTAGGCCAATCAGTATAGCTTCATAGCTAACCATACATACATTCATACACACACGAGCATTCGCCCACGCACGCAATCATGCATGCACGCACATGAAAACGTAAGACACACTCACGCTCAACAAACACATACTCGGGCACGCGCACTCACACACAGAAAGGTACACTCGCACATACATGCACTCGCATGGGCTCATATTTAGAGTCTTACAAACGCACACATGCACACACGCACACAGACATACAGACACACACACTTATCACGAAGAAGCAAAGAGATACACAGTACACAACAAAGCAAATGCGCGTGTACGCGCGCGCGCGCACAACACACACACAGAAGGAGAGGGAGAGAGAGAGAGAGAGAGAGAGAGAGAGAGAGAGAGAGAGAGAGAGAGAGAGAGAGAGAACGAACAACGACGAACAACTGGTTTATTGTGGGTCCTCCAGCCCATTACAAATCACAGTTACACAAAATTGTAAGCATGTGGTGAGAGAGAGAGAGAGAGAGAGAGAGAGAGAGAGAGAGAGAGAGAGAGAGAGAGAGAGAGAGAGACAGAGAGAGAGAAAGAGAAAGAGAGAGAGAGAAAGAGAAAGAGAGAGAGAGAATTGAACGGAACTTTATTCGTAGACCGACAGCCCAATGAACATAATAACAACATATTATTAACAATCATAGATATACATTTCCTTCGGAAAATCATTACATATCTATAACGAATTGTTGTCGCATGCGTTTTCTGTCATTTTCAGAGGAAAAAACAATATGTGTACATCGACACGTTCAGTGTTGTCCAAATACCTTTGAGAGAGAGAGAGAGAGAGAGAGAGAGACAGACAGACAGACAGACAGACAGACAGACAGACAGACAGACAGACAGACAGACAGACAGACAGACAGACAGACAGACAGACAGACAGACAGGCAGACAGACAGACAGACAGACAGACAGACAGACAGAGGGAGAGAGACAGAGAGAGAGACAGTGAGACAGAGAGAGACAGAGAGAGAGACAGAGAGACAGACAGACAGACAGACAGACAGACAGACAGACAGACAGACAGACAGACAGACAGACAGACTGAGACAGAGAGAGAGAGAGAGAGACAGAGACAGAGACAGAGACAGAGACAGAGAGACAGAGGGAGAGAGACAGAGAGACAGACAGAGAGAGAGAGAGAGGGGCCGACATCGCCTAGACTGGTGGTCATGACAGAATAAGGGAGGTGGATCAGTTTACAAACCAGTCCGACCACACGCAGGAAAACCTCATCTAGGAGATTGGCAAACCTGGACCGCTGAATTTTTCACCCCTTATCTCTTGGACAGCTATCGCGCAATCGCTCCGATCTCTGCCCTGAAAGCCTCATTTGTCAGCATGGCGGAAAGTGGGGACTCGCCACAACTCGACCACGCATGCGTAGTGCGTTTTTTGTGCAAAAAAAAGAAGCTCTGCGTTGTCCTCTGTTCTCACGTTCCACTAAGTGTCACTCTACGGGATGGGGAGGTAATGGAGGATGACATACGCGGCAGATTTGCCGCTGTGTTATCGGAACTCGCGTTAATGGTAATGGAGAAGGTCGTATCCAAGCCCGAATAGAGGAGGCAAACAGGCTTTAAAAAGTTCATTGGCAGGCGGGAAGGCAGAGCACGGCGGAAGTCAACATTAAGTGATCCGCAGTGATGGCAGGTAAAACTACTTCCTGCGATAAAGCGAAAAAAACCAACCCAGAAGCTGTCATCAACGTTGTTTCCAGACAGCAAACTTTTTGAGAAAGTCTGTCGATGAAGGGTGAACGCTCAAAGACAGTCTCTGGAACGGTTGACGATGCGTTTGTTGGACACATTGTGATAACGGCAATTAAAAATGAAGAAGAAAATGTTTTCTGAAGAACGAAGCTGTCGACAGAACATATTTACACATGCACAGAAGAAAAGCCTGTCTTGGTTGATTGCTAGAAATGACGTAAACAGACCAAATACAATCATACCCACAGAAAACATCCTAACAAGCGTCCTCTGATGTTACTCAGAAAACAAAAGTTGTAATTAGTGGGCCTTTCAAATCCTGGTGCCAAGTTCCCTGTAAATTTTTGTATAAACATTTTTGCATCGGAGGGTTTATCATCCATGATGGCCTCTCAGAATGACCCCTATATATCCTTCAGGCAAAGCTATTTCCTTATAGGGTGCCGTAATTGGAGACGCTGGTAGTTTTGCTATGTGACAATAGCGTGTAACGAACTTCGCGGCAAAGGCATCCAAACCCTTCCGTTCTCACAACGAAGCGATTTCACACATTCCACACTGACGCTGTCCACAAGACAAACATATCTCCCAATTGATGAACACTTCTGACGCTCTTGCTCCACTACTGCGAACCGCCATTGGCTGTCGCAGTGACACACTGAGAGCGACGGTGTGGAGCGTGTGGAATGGCCTCGTGTTCATCGCCAGAAACGCGCTTTGTTTGTGCAATTTGCCGGCGTTGTTGTCGTTGTCGGCTCGGTGACAGGGAGCATTTTGTCGCAACGGTGATAGATGGTATGTTGTCGCAACGGTGACAGATGGTATGTTGTCGCCACGGTGACAGATGGTATGTTGTCGCAACGGTGACAGATGGTATGTTGTCGCCACGGTGACAGATGGTATGTTGTCGCCACAGTGACAGATGGTATGTTGTCGCCACAGTGACAGATGGTATGTTGTCGCCACGGTGACAGATGGTATGTTGTCGCCACGGTGACAGGTGGTATGTTGTCGCCACAGTGACAGGTGGTATGTTGTCGCCACGGTGACAGATGGTATGTTGTCGCCACGGTGACAGATGGTATGTTGTCGCCACGGTGACAGATGGCATGTTGTCGCCAAAGTGACAGGTGGTATGTTGTCGCCATGGTGACAGATGGTATGTTGTCGCCACGGTAACAGGTGGTATGTTGTCGCCACGGTGACAGGTGGCATGTTGTCGGCTCGGTCAAAGATTATAGGTTACACAAAGATAGTTCATTAGCTCATTGTTGTGAGGATCGAGACACGTTGCGCCCCAAGCGGTTGGAACTATTGGTGAATCAAGGAAAGGTAATCACACCTCTTAGCGACATGTAAAACTTCTTGTTTATCGACGGTTTCTGATGCGTTCCGATCATGTTTGTGAATAAATTTACTGTGTAATGTGTAATAAAATGATTTGCTGCAATAATGGGGGTGTTTTGGCTTTGTTTTTTTGTAGCAGGCGTTGTGAAATCCAACTCGACCTAGATCTACATGGTATGGTTTGAATGGGAACGATCTATTTTTCAATATTATCTAAGAATGCAAGCTTGTTTATCAACGTATACACCCCTGTGGAATATCTTTAGGAAATGCAAAGCAATACATACCTGTCAAGAAGGTGATTTGCGGCCAGAAAATCATTCGATTAAGTGAATTCTGTTGCCGCTTCCGCAAAGATTTATAGTTAGGATCAAGCGTTGCCCTGTGACCTGCATTTCGATTGTTAAAAAGTAGGACCTTTCAATACCTTTTGATGCATTCAACATACAGCTTTGATAAATTAATGCTGTTCATGGCTTACATTTTCTTCGGATGGGTTTATAGTATCCCAAAATATAGCTTTTTCTGCGCGAACTGGAGAGAGCTGCCTCCATTGAATTGCCCAAAGAGTAGACATATACGCCATATCTACACGAAAGCAGTCCTCTGATTGGTTCTCTGAATAGAATCCTCCAATCAGCAGGCAGCTTTCTTCGCCGTCTTGTCACTAAGCGGTGTGAGTACACTTTCCTTCATTCACTCCTACTACCGTCCGCTAGGTGCAGCGTCTTGTAACTTTATATAGCAAAAGGTCGGCATGAGCTATCTTTGTGTAACCTATAATCTTTGGCTCGGTGACAGGTGGTATGCTGTCGCCACGGTGACAGGTGGTATGCTGTCGCCACGGTAACAGGTGGTATGTTGTCGCCACGGTAACAGATGGTATGCTGTCGCCACGGTGACAGATAGTATGTTGTCGCCACAGTGACAGATGATATGTTGCCGCCACGGTGACAGATGGTATGTTGTCGCCACGGTGACAGGTGGTATGTTGTCGGCTCGGTGACAGATGGTATGTTGTCGCAACGGTGACAGGTGGTATGTTGTCGGCTCGGTGACAGATGGTATGTTGTCGCCACAGTGACAGATAGTATGTTGTCGCCACGGTGACAGGTGGTATGTTGTCGGCTCGGTGACAGGTGGTATGTTGTCGCCACAGTGACAGATAGTATGTTGTCGCCACGGTGACAGGTGTTATGTTGTCGCCACGGTGACAGGTGGTATGCTGTCGCCACGGTGACAGATGGTATGTTGTCGCAACGGTGACAGGTGGTATGTTGTCGCCATGGTGACAGGTGGTATGTTGTCACCACAGTGACAGATGGTATGTTGTCGCCACGGTGACAGGTGGTATGTTGTCGCCACGGTGACAGATAGTATGTTGTCGCAACGGTGACAGGTGGTATGTTGTCGCAACGGTGACAGGTGGTATGTTGTCGCAACGGTGACAGGTGGTATGTTGTCGGCTCTGTGACAGATGGTATGTTGTCGCAACGGTGACAGGTGGTATGTTGTCGCCATGGTGACAGGTGGTATGTTGTCGGCTCGGTGACAGGTGGTATGTTGTCGCCACGGTGACAGATGGTATGTTGTCGCCACAGTGACAGATAGTATGTTGTCGCCACGGTGACAGGTGGTATGTTGTCGCCACGGTGACAGATGGTATGTTGTCGCCACGGTGACAGATGGTATGTAGTCGCCACGGTGACAGATAGTATGTTGTCGCCACGGTGACAGGTGGTATGTTGTCGCAACGGTGACAGGTGGTATGTTGTCGCCACGGTGACAGATGGTATGTTGTCGCCACGGTGACAGATGGTATGTTGTCGCAACGGTGACAGATGGTATGTTGTCGCAACGGTGACAGGTGGTATGTTGTCGCAACGGTGACAGGTGGTATGTTGTCGGCTCGGTGACAGGTGGTATGTTGTCGCCACGGTGACAGATGGTATGTTGTCGCAACGGTGACAGGTGGTATGTTGTCGCCACGGTGACAGGTGGTATGTTGTCGCCACGGTGACAGATGGTATGTTGTTGCCACGGTGACAGGTGGTATGCTGTCGCCACGGTGACAGATGGTATGTTGTCGCCACGGTGACAGATGGTATGTTGTCGCCACAGTGACAGATGGTATGTTGTCGCCACAGTGACAGATGGTATGTTGTCGCCACGGTGACAGATGGTATGTTGTCGCCACAGTGACAGATGGTATGTTGTCGCCACAGTGACAGATGGTATGTTGTCGCCACGGTGACAGATGGTATGTTGTCGCAACGGTGACAGATGGTATGTTGTCGCCACGGTGACAGATGGTATGTTGTCGCCACAGTGACAGAAGGTATGTTGTCGCCAACGGTGACAGATGGCATGTTGTCGCCACGGTGACAGGTGGTATGTTATCGATGATCAGTGACTCCACTGGATCCCGTAGGCATAACTGGTCAAGTCAGGACTTTCTCACCTTGGCGAACATCGGAGCAAAGAATGGCATTTGTTGATAGTGGTGACGGTGGCGGACATGATTTGAGGTCGTATTTCGTCGTTCTTCACTTACAGGATGTTTCTGTCGTCCTTGCTTAGACGGTGCTTTTCTCATTGAAATATACCTGGCCGTAACTGTGGGAGGAAATCGGGACAACCGCATGATCGTTCACCATGTTCAGAACAGTTTTTCTGTGAGCAACTGGGACGACGATTGAAATAGTACAGCATCTGTAGACATGACACTGGGATGGGATAGGGGTTAGAGTAAGGGATGGGAATGGTGAGTGGGTAGATGGGCGTGGGTGGAGGAGTGCTGTCACTCTCGCTTGCATAAGATGTCGAGCATCCGAATCGAAATAGTTCTGGTTGCAGCAGACTGCGTTTGCGCGTATCACTGATAGCATATACACGTACATTTCGACCTAATCTAGATATTGGGCTAGTACTACATAAGACTTTACTTACTCACTCACTTAGTCCTCCATTGAAAATAAAAGTAAACTGCTGCACTATTTGTTGTTATAGCCTTAAATCGTGCTGGCGAAGTATTATGTTTTCATGGATTGACTGCACCGCTCGATGTTATTCAGCCATGTTTTCTTTTTCACTGCTCTTGGCTATGACTATATTCCGAGTAGCCTCAGTGCCGGAGTGACGCATAACAGAGCAGCCGGGCTGAAGCTATTTTTCCAGCTGATGTCCTCAGTAACCCGAGATGGCAGATAGGGGGGAAGCGTGCCTCTCTGTAGCACAGCTGTTGCCCAGTGTCACGTGATAGAAGACCACCTGGCCTTCACGCGTCTTGCTCGTCATTCCACTGCATGGTGTGCCTCTTCGTCTTGTCCGCTGATCACCTGGAGTATTTGTGATATGGTTAGAGGATCTTGGGGTATATTGCCCGAGCGAGTCAGAAGAATGTGTAAAGACTGGGTCTAGATTGCAGGCTGTAGTGGATTCGAGGACAACGAAAAACGCAGCACTACTTCGGAATTGCTGTTATTGTTGTTGATGAATGGTACTTAAATTGTAAAATGTTTTCTTGTACGCTAAACGTAAGATGTCTTTTTCACAACTTATGAAATATAGTCATTTAATTCAATTATGCTCGAACACATAACGAAAATAGATTTTTCATTAAATCTCTCGTCTTCTTGCTGGGATGTTTTATTTCATCTATGTATGTAAACAGCTTTAACATGTATCTTCTCCTCACAAAAGTATCAAGACGGACAAAGGACGAGAAGAGTTTAAAACCTAACTGACAAATCTGAATTCGGACAATAGGGCTCTGTGGCCGAGTGGTCAGCGCGCTTGACCTGTAGTCCTTTGCGACTAGTGTATGTGGTGCTCGAAGCTGCCCGGTTTCCGGAGATGGATAATTGAGGAAGATGCTTTGCTCACATTGCCTCTCCCCTCCAGGAGAAAACCGAGTACCTGAGAAGGCAGTGAGGCACACTGTGGTGCGATTAACCCTTGTATGCAGCCATGAGCCAGCATCGAGTTGCAATCCTCCCCATGGCGTGGAGTCGGATCTGGCACCTGGTCGTCTGTGTCGTAAAGGTTTGCCACTCTGCTTGTTGTCAGGTGCCAGTGACAAATCGATCAAGTGGCCCAGTGACCAGGGGGTAAAGTGTGTGGTGGGTTGAGACCCAGATATGGGTGATGAGTCCTTTACCTTTGCCTTTTAAGGAATTTTTTTAAAGTGTGTTAATTCTAACACTTATTGCTGCTTAATTTTTCTCTTTTCGGCTAGGATCTGCTGGCTTCCTGGCTTTAGTTAGCGCATACATTTAAATTCGATCTCAGCACAAGGAAAGCTGGTCCAGTGATGACATTGGAAACTTTCCTGAAATCTGTGTAAATAGCTAGGTTTGCCTGGAGCCGGCAACCGAAGGGAAACCGAGTTTCGTTTCCAAGCAGTTGTTAACGATCAATTATTGCTACACTTCTTCACCCGAGGCAGGGCTAACCCTTGCTTTAAGTGCTTTCTTTTCCCAAATTGGGGAGGGCCATCCGCCAAGACCTGCTCGCAAAGAAAGCTCAGCGTTGCCTCCATGTGGCGTACCCAGCAGTGCGGCCATTTCTTGATGGGCAACGCATGTCGACAATGATGAAACCGATGCACCCCTGTAGCGTCCTGGGATGAATGGAGCCACCTCTGGCTGAGCTAATGGAGTTGGCCTCGAAAGCCCCGCAGCCGAGGTTCCAGCTGATGAAGGGGGCATCAAGCGGATCCGGCCGTCTGTTGCACTTGATCATTAATGAGTGATGAAGTAATTAAAAGATTTGTTAATTTTTGTATTTGGAAAAGTTTGTGAATTCTTATTTTAATTAGGACTTCAGCAACGCTTAAAGAATATACGAAGACTTTCATTCCTCTCGCTCAGCCTTCGGCACAGCACAGCAAAGGACTATGCCAAAGAAGTCAGTGGGACCACAGCTGCGTAATGGCGTAAAGCCAGTCATCCCATTAGGATCCTCGTCACCAAGGTCGCTGCTGGCGTGGTATGACTGCCTCTGGCGCCTGGAGAGATGGCTATGTCTCCAGTAAAACTCTCAACACTGTCCAGAAATGCGGGCTGATCGAAACAAGGATTCGAATGGGAAGATTCCATTAAAGGCTTAGCTTTCGACGATAAGTACGAAAACCCTGTTTTTGTCATGTCCCGATACCGACTTCAACGGGATTTCTATGCCGTGCTCATGATTGCGAGAGCTTGACTGATTCGCTTTGTTCGAAGCAACAGCGGCAAGCTTTAAACGTGAAGTTTTGCAATTAGTGTTGATGCCTGTCACTTTACATAAAATACGCCCGACATTGAGTCTAGGAAGACTCTTTGGGCAAAGGCCATTGACAAGGAAGACAGGCTGAGGAGACGGTGGATAAACTGATCAGTGGCTGCATGAAAAACGCAATTCCACTTTTCCCTTGCGAAATCCGATAACACATTGTCCCGGGTATGAAAGTGTGGAAAGCGAGTGCGTATGTATGAGTATGCGAGTGTGTATGAATATGTGTGTGTTTGTGCTTGCGTGCGTGCGTACATAAGTTAGTATGTGTGTTAACTAATGAACGACAAAAATTAGGGTGTATGTGCCTTATGCTCATTGCAAACTGTGTGTGTAATTTATTTCTATATTTACATGCATGCATGTATGTATGTGTTTATGTTTCTATGTGTGTGTGTTTGTGTGTATGTGTGAGTGTGCATTTGTGTGCGTGTGTTTGTGTGTGTGTGTGTGTGTGTGTGCGTGTGTGTGTGCGCGCGCGCGCCAGTGAGCGTCAGTATATTAGGTCTTTGTGTGTCTGTGTATTTGCGTATGTCTGAGAGAGAGAGAGAGAGAGAGAGAGAGAGAGAAAGAGAGAGGGTGGCAGAGACAAAGACAGAGAGACATATACTCAAAGACAGCGATAGAGACCGGGTCGCAACAGAGAGAGAGAGGGAGAGAGAAAGAGAGGGATAGAGAGAGAGAGAAAGAGAGAAGGAGACAGAGGAGAGAGACAGAAAGACACAGAGAGAGAGACACAGAAAGAGACACAGAAAGACAGAGAGAGAGACAGAGAGAGAGAGGAGACAGAGAGAGAGACAGAGGAGAAAGAGAGAGACAGAGATGAGACAGAGAGAGAAGGAGACAGAGAGACACAGAGAGACACAGAGAGACAGAGACAAAGACAGAGACAAAGAGAAAGGATAGAGAGAGACAAAGAGAGAGAGAGAGAGAGAGAGAGAGAGAGAGAGAGGAGAGAGACAGACAGAGAGAGAGAGAGATTGTGCCCACGCACTCATGTGAAATCCATGTCGAAAGCATTCGTGTTCACGACTGTTCATTTTACAGGTTATGAAAGATAAAACTTTGCTACGAACACAAAAGTTGTCATCTTCCTTAGTGCATTAGGGACAGCTGTTTTGATAAGACTTCGCGATCCTTCGCTTGTGTGTTTAGAATTGTATTACGAAAACAAAATCTTTTGAAAGAGACGAACCCCTTTTTGATTTGTGACTAATTTGCTTCACTACAGAACTTAGAACGGTTGATCTGACGGTCGTCATTTTAAGCGAATCTGAGACTTCTTCAGTACACAAAGGGGAGACCTTAACGTGACAATCAGAGACTCTTGCCTGAAAATCCGAGCCCAGGCCCAGTCTACCATCCTAGTTAGGTGGACCCAGCGATGCACAATGATGGCGAAGAGGGAACGTGTTCCAGAACACCAGATCACCCCCGACGGCGCCATCAGCCGAGGGAAGAATAGAGCGGCACAGACAGGCAGGACAAAGCCAGCCAGGCAGCGTCTAGATTTACGGTCGTGGTGAGAATAGCTGAGATGGCTCCATTGGACTCAGGATGAACAGAACAGCAGACTCAAACAAACAATGCCCCTGTAGCAGTGACGGGTTTTGTACTCGTGATGACAGTCATTGAAGTGAGGAACGTCCGCGGTGTGGCTTTATCGGACACCGAATGGCCAGACAGACTGCTGCAATGACTAACGAACAACGAGAGGTATAATATATGGTTCTGGTATTGCATAGAAGAGTTGGTATATTCAGGGAAAATCGATTTAAAAGATTTCACGTAACTGCGAGACAATAAATAAGATACACAACGACGATAATGAAGTTTTTAAAAAGTGCAGATGCTCAAGCTGTGATTAGCCAATTGAAAACTTCTGAAGTGGCAGCGGAGAGATACGGAAAGCAGTGTCCATTGTTTTCAAGTGAACAAATTTCTCAACTGGAGGATAAAAGTTTATAGAATTTTTATTTTAAAAAAGAGTCGACATATATTTCTTTCTTAAATTGTCACGTACCCGGTACTATAAAAAAGATGTTACTTTTCTATTTGACGATATCACCACCACAATCACCACCACCACAACAAAAGCACATCATAATCTATAATGAGTTAAGCGCTCAAACCCTTCGTTTCTGGGTGAAGCCCAATAAATACATTCATGATTTTACACGTTATCATATATAATTTCGAAAGCGCTTGAGAGAGAGAGAGAGAGAGAGAGAGAGAGAGAGAGAGAGAGAGAGAGAGAGGGTTAAAGACGAGACAATATAGGAGAAAGCAAGCACTGTAGCCACCTCGACAAAAACCTCAAGACTTTTCAGAGGCCACTAAGACACGAGAGCAAAGGGGAGATGAAGACTGAGGGGAATACGGAAGGGTGGGTTGGTGCTGGGTGGGTGAGGGGAGCGGGCACAAACGCTGAGCGTGCCGGGTCAAACGGAAAATATCTCACAAAGCCTGAGCCAAAGGCCGAAGATCCTAACCGGACGCAGGCTAGGTCGACGTCGGAAACCCGACTCCTAACGGCCATTGGGCACACCGCTCTCACATAAATATTCATTGTCTTCTCTAGTACGGATTGTCCTGGATCTGGAGGGAGAAAAAAATGTCAAAGCTGTTCCAGCAGCGACGACTGTCTAATTTCCTCCATGCAGACATTGATGTATTACAAAATCAAATTCGCTCTCCACGCCTAGATTGACTTTCGTCCGAACCTCCATCCCCTTGCTCCGCGGCTTGTCTCCTGGAATCCAGAAAACGGAGACGAAGCTCTTTGCCACGTGGAGGGAACTCATCGATCTGACAGCTCTCCGCGGCAAGTTGCAACCTCTGTGCAGTCCCTCGCAGTCGCCCTTCCTGGACCTCAATAACTCCTCCTCTGAGCCTCTTCCCTCCTCTGCCCACCCCCACCCCTTTTTCTCTTTCTCCCCACCCCCACCTCTTTTCTCTCTCCAAACCCCCTCATTTCCCCTGTCTCCCATCTCTTTTGTCTGCCACAACTGCGTGTCCTTCCGTTGTCCACTTTCCAACCCTTTCACAAGTTTCATTCCCCGTACGCAGGGATTTCTGCAAACGATCGATCATCACAGATTGCAGCCCCCCCCCCCCCCCTCCCCTTCTAATCTAATCCATGTTCTCCATACTCTGATTTACCTATTGTTCTACTAGTACCAGCACCAGCACCACCTCCAGCAATACCAGCACCGCCACTAGCACCAGCACCAATACCTCCACCACCAGCACCAGCACCACCATCAGCACCAGCACTACCACCACCACCGCCACCGCCACCGCCGCCGCCGCCACCACCGCCACCGCCAACATCACCACCACAAATACCGCCAACACCACCAGCACCATCACCACCAGCACCAAATCCACCAGCACCAGCACCACCAGCACCACCACCAGCACCACCGCCACCACCACCGCTACCGCCACCACCAGCATCACCAGTACCACCAGCACCACCAGCACCACCACCAGCACCACCACCAGCATCACCAGTACCACCAGCACCCCCCCCCACCACCACCACCACCGCCACCACCAGCACCACCGCCACCACCAGCATCACCAGTACCACCAGCACCATCACCAGCACCACCACCAGCACCACCAGCACCACTAGCACCACCAGCACCACCAGCATCAGCACCACCACCACCAGCACTACCACCACCGCCACCGCCGCCACCGCCACCACCACCATCACCACCACCAATATCACCACCACCACCACGAACACCACCACCACCAAGTTCAAAACGAAAACGAAAACCAGTATCGTCAATATCAGTATCTAAATCAGCACCAGCACCACCAATAAGACTTAACTCTCACCCAATAGTACCCGTGACACTTTCTCTGCTACCATTCGCCAACGATTGTCTGTTCCTTAGACGTACTTTTCTCATTACTTAATCAACCCCCACCCCTCCCCTCCCCTCCCCGTTGATCAGTTCTAATTTCTGCAAAAGTGCATTTTCATTCATCCCCTAGACATATCCCCCCCATTCTCTGCCCCATGTTATTCCATGATTGCTTTCCAATCCGCACCCCCTCTCCAATACATCTCTCTGTCACGTTCTTGCTCCTCCTCCACACCAAGTTGCCTTCCCAATCTATTTCATTCCTCCCCCTCCCTCTCCCTCTCCAGCCCCCCTCCTATTCTCCCCTTTCCTCCAGACGGAGGCGCGAGTGACGGCATCCCTGGGGGTAGACGATGCGGGTCCATTAGTGGCGATGGAGGACGTCACCTCCAATGAGCAATTGTCGTCTCCATGCCAAGAGGATGGAAACATGGACTCAGCAATGACCTGCTCCTCTTTCGCCTCCAACCGCCCCGATGGCAAATGGAAGTGGCAGAAGGACATCATTGGGGCCATGCGGTGCTCGTTATTTAGGGAAGTAGCATTTCTCTTCAAAAGTTGATAAAAGTTTCACTTTGTCAAAATACTGAGCCACAACATGCCCTGACCATGACATGCTCCACGTAAATTTACTTATATTTGTCAAACTTGATGCCCGAAGATTATTGATAAAACCCGACTCGTCATTAATGTAATAGATCACAGAGAGTGCGCGTCATTCAAAGAGAAAATTCCTTTGACAAACACATGGTTTGTATGCATGTTCCCGAAATTATAGGACGGTTTGGAGACACGATGATGATAGGCGAACTTGATTCGACCTAAACATACATGTATTAGAGCATGGAGAATGTCTGCCGTTTTACGAGTGATCTCCTTTGACTACGGGTCAGAGTTATCCACATGTTTATCACTTAAGGCATCATAAAATCCCGACACGTATTGCTCCAAGGCGGAAGGTCACCGTGTTTTCGAACGACCAACCGGCGCCATATGCAGCTTTTCATGAAAAAGAAACCTTAGATAGACCATTTGCCCCTTGTGTTCTCAACGAAATAGCGGTGACGCCATTCTGGTCAATGCCTTCACCAGCACTCCCATTAGTTGCTTGCCAAAATGGGCGTGTTTAAAGGCGCTATTGAGGGATGAAGGTCTGAGCAGAGAATAATGGGGCACCAGCCTCCTTCAGTTTGCAGAGGAATTACGTCATTAACAATATCCACGACACTACTGTTGGTCAGGGATGTTTATTGTTCCTTGGTCTCGGAATCCAGCCAAGTTTCTGAGAGATTTGATGTCCTTCGTAGGGTGTGGGCACTGTCAGGGGAAGCTGCTTTCAGGAGAACTGCTGTTTGTGTCTGCTTTGCACCTTACTAAGGTGTGCTGGGAATTCGCATCGAAGAAAACAGTATAGAGCGAGACGAGTTAAAATGAAAGACAAGTTTTTCTTTGCTTGTATATAGAATTTAGTAGCTTTTAACAAAGTAAAAAACAAGCAAGCAAGCAAGAAAACAACAACAAAAAACCCAGAAGCCTTATGTTAGAGTGGCGTCTGTATTTTGAGGACATAATAAGACATTTTCTCTTTTTTCCTAAAAGCCTCCAAAACCAGTTATTGCAGTTAATGGTTCACGGTCAACACAGATTCAGTAATTTTGTACGCAAATGTGAAGGTGTAAATATAATAAAGAAATTTACCTAAGGGGCTTTTCAGACGATGCTTTTTGACGTAGGCGACTTTCAATTTCGAATCTAATTGAAGGCCGTTACAAACCTGTTCTACGTTCCACAAAAGTGCTTACTGTATATGTCCTTTACCACGGAAGGCTGGAGGTAATGGCCTCTGCTATTGCTGTTCAAACTAGTTTTTCTAGGACAGGATTTCGGCCGGGGGGTGTGTGTTTCAAACCATTCGAGCCTCGTTGCTGGCCATTCACATTCGGACTGGGTTCTTCCAAAGCCGTTTCCTGCAAGCAGATTGGCAAGCGAGACAGGCAAGGCAGGCCATCATGCCTTTAGCACCGGCTCGACGGCAAACAAGATTTTCGTTTTATTCCACACCAATCTCCTCTGTGGTCCCGCCACGTGGCTTTCCCCATCAAGCAGCCACGTCGACAAGTGCCAAAATTGTCAAACAGGTCTGGCACAATTCGATTTAGCCGAGAAAGCCTTGCTTACCGTTTTGCCGTGGGGTAAAATCAATTTTCATCAGGCAGCAAGGGGGGCTGAAGAGGGTGGAGCGGATGAACGCTGGGTCCCTGACGTTGGACCACTTGCCGTCATGTTGCTTCGGCTTTCTGGCCGTCACCTCGCGTCGTTAGCTCAGCTTGTTATCTCCCCTGACATCTCCGCGCCTCACTGACTCTCTGAGCCTCCGACGTCCCGGAAACTGTCCGCCGAAGTTGTTTCCCCTTCCGATGGAGGCCGAGGTATGAAGGAGTGCTTTCCACACGGCAACAGCCGCCCTCTTCCGCTTGTTATCCAACGGACACGAAGCCCGCTGAGGCAAATGGAAGAATCCGTCAAGGAATTTCCGTTGAAAAGAAGGTCTGATATTGCGCAGCCCTTTTGACGAATGGGTCTGAAACTTGTTATATTATTAGACGCTACTTGTTCAAAAGATTCAGTTTGAAAAACTTGATCGTCTGATTGGAATATTTTCTTCGAAAGTTTGTGAGGCACGATAAATGCAGTTGGAATCGTAGCTATTTTCGACTTTTAAGTTCGATTCATTGATCCAACATTGGCCTACATCAGACATCGTTGAAACAGATTTGCCACTTTCCCCAAACTTTAAATCGCAATATTCATGATTTTAAAAATGCAATGGGGGATGATGGTGGTAAGGGATAAGTGTGGGAGTGAATGGGTGGGTGGGTGGGTGGGATGGGAATCACCATATTTTTATCTGCTGGCCAATCTGTGACATGAAGTATCCTTGAATAACACTTCTACTCTTTTCACAGATGTTTTCATATACATTTTCCTTAGTGTCTGTTTGCAGTCCTTTTCCTCTAGTGCACTTCAGACAGGTTTAACAAGTTCTCAGCTTTTCCCCAGAGATTTCACCTCTCTACCGATTTGGCCTTCAACAGCACACTCTTTCAAGGCTAGAGTGTGTTTCAAATGAGCCTTATGACATAATGCTCATTTTAGTAACAAGGATGTTCCCCAGAATATAACATTACACCAAACTTTGAAAAAATGAAATGCTTAACACTAAAGGGGAAAAAAAACCGGCATTCTGAAGAATTTTAATGAAAAAATATGTGCAATTCCGATGAAATCGATAAAGGTGGCAGGTCTCGGGAAAACATGTTTACAAACAGGTGTGTTATGATGAAACAGCGTGAGAAGACATTTTTCATCTGCTTCTTCCAAAGGCTACAATCCTTCGCACTCTGCAGCGGGCAAGCAAACAGTGCCCCCTGCGCCCAAAGGGAATCCATGATCAACGATCTCAGAGACTTTATTCCATCAGCTTGACCGAGGACCGACCCCAATCAAGACCGATGACTTGCAGAAGCCGCGCGTGTATCAAGATATACTGGAGCTCTTCCTCTGGCTGACCCTCACAAGTGGCTGGGTCTAGAGCAGAAGCTTGCAACCACAACAAGCGGAAGTCTCCACGTCTCCATGTCTCTGCTGAGATGCCCACAGATCCGCGGCCTCTTCCGCTTGCTGACTTTCACAGTCTTCTTTTCGGTGCAAAGAGAAATGGCCAAAGCCACAGTCCACGGCAGAATGCATTTGTCAGCATATATCAGTGTCGATGTCGGTCGTTGCGGACAGAAACCCTACGGGATTTTGTTTCCCTCGTGACCACCATTCCTTGAAATGGAAAGCGTTACTCGTGGTTTTTTAAACTGCAAAAATCCCTACACACCACGTAAGGGATTCCAGCAGTTTTCAATATCATGCCAGACTCTTTCTTCAAAGTCTTTGCTCGAATTAATAAATGAAAAGTGTCTTCGTGCCGCTAAAAATCCATACCGCAGCCCGGTGACTCCCCGACTTTCGAACACGTTTGTTTTGGATCGAGCGTTGCTGCAAGATTTATTACTCCAGGTTTACATGGTGAAGGGATGTGTCACTACGTTTACTTCGGGAACTCTGCACGAACCTCCCTGGCTGAGCAGTTCATTGGGAGGCAGCGCCGATTGGTCGCCCACTGTGACCTTGGGGACCCCTTGGAAGAGTTTTGCAAAACTACCCTGTGGGGTCACGCGATCCGGACGCCAATGATGGATGGCTCCCGCAATATCACCTCCTTTCCTGACCGATTTCCTCCTCTAGCTGCAGCAAGCCCAGTCTGCTCTTCCTTCTGCACTCCGATATCCGATGTCTTCAGAGTAGTTTTGAAAGAAATCAAGAGAAAGAAAAGTTTCGAGGTTCATCCTTGTCTACGTTTCACCCGCTATGTGGTCTTCAAGGCAAGATCGAAGTATACAATTATGTGACCCTGCACACAAAGAAATCGTTTATTACCTTTTTGCAATTTTGAGAAATGCATTTATTAATAAGTTCAGAGAATCAGCTTTCTAGAGGTGCGGGAGCGATATATAAATGTGATGATGAGCCGAAAAAGTATGCGCACTGAAAGATCTGTACCCTTGTGACCTGCATTAAAACATCGTCTGAAGTCGATAACTACGCCATGTCTGGCTTCAGTTTTTATATCAATGTGTCACGATATTATTTGGCTTCATATTAATTTTAATTTGAAAATCACATAGAGATGTAATGATGTAGAAACCAAAACAGTGAAAATACTTAAATCGACAAGTTTACCCCTGGCTGTCATTGTTTGCTGTTTACTCGAAATAACGTAAGATATAGAACGACGTATAGTGTGGTGCACGGTCACATGTGGGAAGTTAATGTTGTTGATATATTATGACATTACGTATGGGTAGTTAATGTTGTTTATACTGTAAAAGAGTACGTATGGGAAGTTTATCTTGTTCATACTGTATGATATGACATAGAAAAATTTACAGTTTGTGATAGGACTGTTCTTGAGTAGAGTTTGTGGATGCAATGCAATTCATGTCGTTACAGAATGCGTTGATAACTAATTTACATCATTAGTTGGACTTTGAAGACACACATACACACTCTCTCTTGATGTATTCCTTTGTCTCTGTCTTCCTGTCTCTGTCTTTGTCCTCCCTCTTTGTCTCTCTGTCTCTGTCTCACTCTTTCTGTCTTGATATTTTGTGATATTACGTTTGGAAAGTTGATGATGTTGATACAGTATGACATTACGAATGGGAAGTTAATGTTGTTTATACTGTAAAAGAGTACGTATGGGAAGTTTATCTTGTTCATACTGTATGATGTGACATAAAATATCTACAGTTTGTGATAGGACTGTTCTAGAGTAGAGTTTGTGGATGCAATGCAATTCACGTCGTTACAGAATGCGTTGATAACTAATTTACATCATTAGTTGGACTTTGAAGACACACATACACACTCTCTCTTGATGTATTCCTTTGTCTCTGTCTTCCTGTCTCTATCTTTGTCCTTCTGTCTTTGTCTCTCTGTCTCTGTCTCACTCTTTCTGTCTTCGTCTCTTTGTCTCCGTCTTTTGGTTTGTCGATCTGCCTGCCCGCCTGCCTGCTTGCCTGCCTGCCTGCCTGCCCGTCTGTCTGCCTGTTAGTCTGTCTGTCTGTCATTCATTCGTATACACATACATACATACATACGGAACCAAGCCTTCTGCGCAGGACAATCAGGCAGGGAAGGTCCATATATTATAAACACACACACTCACACACACACACACACACACACACACACACACACACGCACACACACACACACACACACGCACACACACACACGCACACACACACACACACACACACACACACGCACGCATTCAGGTGACCGACAACAAGAGAATGTGGGCTCTTGAGGGACTGGGTTGAAGTGTTTGTCTTTCGCACCTCTTCGTGAGGAAGCGACAACATCGACTTTTTTCATTCAATGATCTCCGACAAGGGTGCACTCATGAGTAATTCCATGCAAGAAAAAGTACAGAAACTCTTCTGGCGACTTTTCTTTGAAATTCTACTGCCGCTAAATACTCCTGAGTATTTGCTTGCGTGGCATTTTGAAAACTAAATGAGGGGTGATTGATCTGAACAAGGCAGCCGTGCTGGATGGAGCTTCAAAATATTCAGTCGTGCCTCGCGCCTGCCTTGAAAATCAATCTTGGCAAACATCTTTAGTTGCTCTTCTTTTGTCCTGTCCTGAAAGAAACTCACCAAGAAATTCAATTTCGCCGAGGTACTCCCTCATGTCTGCTGTCCATTAGTGGCTTAATGGTGCAGTCACTTCACTTTTTGTACTTTTCACTTCAGACTAAACTTTTCCCGTTTAAGGAAAATGTCCGGCCTTGATTGCACAAGAAGGATATCAAATGAGAAGTTTGCACGAGCTTGTTTCCTGCTTTTTCGGACACTTAAGCAAAAATTGCTATGTTTTTCTTGTGCAATTCCACTTTTCTTTGGAGGAAACCAAAAGAAAAAAGTATTTCATGGATAGAAGACAGCGCAGATTATGCAATGAGAAAGTGGCAAATCCGAGAAAAGCTAGGTCCTATAAAGTTCGGCATTCTTGCACTGATTTCACAAGCCCTGCTCAGGCTATATACAAACACGGGAAAGACTAACATCACTCATGATATCATTACAAATGCAGTGGACGGAACGAAGGCACATTATATATCTTTTGACACTATCCGTCACGAATTGCGAGGATGTATATAATATATTGGCAACATTTTTAATTGGTAAAAGAAAATAACAATGTTTCACTATGATGAAGAATACAGTTATATGAGGTTCTCTTCCAACTTCAGACTCCTTTTTCGAAGGAAGACATCTGTCTGCAGACCTCTGTACTGGCAGTACATTTATTTCCACACCCCTTTCCCCCTTGTAAACTGGAATACTGTGGTCCGTTTGCTTTAGGACGCAACTCTAGAACCAGGCCCACAGCCAGTCCCAAGCAGCACTTACGTCTCACTGGGAGGTGCCTTCCGGTCTGAGTGAAGGAGGGACACTCCTCTGTGTGGACATTTTCTCTGGTCCTCTTCGTTCTGAATAGTTTCACACGTCTCATACACCTGAAAAAACTAAGAAGTACCGCAATAGCAATAGCTTCCAGAGGCAATTTTTAATGGTCACTTCGCTTCCGTCTATCTGAAGGACTGACGTTAAGACACGAAAAGAAGAACCTGCACATTTTGTGATATATTTGCAAACTTTACAACACCTCAGACACACATGCCAGTGCAAACTCACCTGTGATTCTTTGCTTCGGGGACGATGATTACTTCTTCCGAACTATCATTCTGCAGACCGTTCGTCTTCGACTAATTTCTTGAAGGAAAAATTACCTACAGAAGTGGTTGCATTTTCCCCCGTTAATGTGAAATCTTGGTTTCCTTGGTGTGCCCTCTAAGCACAGGTGAATGACAACCAGTAACTAGGGATGAGATCCTCCTCATACTCTGTCCAACTTAGAGCAAGAGTTACATGTTGAAAATGGATGATAATGTCATTTTAACCCCCTCTTCTGGCGAGATGAACCTTTGTCGCTGAAAGTGAAGCTCGTGGCGGTTCGTGTCACAACTAGAAGTCTAGATTTTAAACCAAAGGTCACTTTGATTTGAAGTCTGGATCCAGTTATGCAACATCAGTTGATAGAACGTCAGTCAAATTTTTCTTTTGGGGGAGATATTTCGGGGTCAGCTCTCTATTGCGGAGGGCCGCTATTGCGGGGGCCCGCTATTGCGGGATTCTTTTGGTCAAAAGTTCTTAAGGCCATTTTGATTCTTTTGTCCTAAAACGCATAAAAAACCATAAAAGTTCTGTGACTTTTTTAACATAAAAATTGTTATCTTCTTTTTCAAAAAAAATTCCCCAAAATTTCTTGATCGGGTTTTAGCGATAGCGCTCCGCCTAGGCCGCACCCGCCACCCCGCCTGACTGACTTAGCCTGTCCGGGGAGTTCACCTAAACCCGGACGTGTTACTTTTTGTCACGTTTGTGTCCAACATCAGCGTCGGGCCCTGGAGTTATGGCATCGGGACCACCCCTTGAGAGTCAAACGTGGGATGGAGTTAGGATATAAAGCTTCACCCGTTAGTAACAATTTTTATGGTTTTTTAGGCGTTTTAGGACAAAAGAATAAAAATGGCCTTAAAAACTTTTGACCAAAAAAATCCCGCAATAGCGGCCCCCCGCAATAGCGGCCCCTCCCCGATATTTCAGAGGTTTCAGTAGAAAAATGTGTCATTTGCGTAAATTTCAAGTGTCAGCACAACATACAGCCACTCGATGCTCTTGTCATCAACTAGAACCCTTGGCTGCTGGGCTTTCTGGGCCTGCTCAGTTCAAAAATGTGACATTTGCAATTTCGAGCATGACCTCTTCGCCTACTCTCTTCACTATAACAAATGCTGTCGATGCACACACACACGCACGCATGCACACACACGTGCGCGCGCGTGCATAGGCATACGCACATGCACAAACACACACATGCACTCACACATAGCCATAAAATGTATGTATCCTTCTCGAGGATTATATTCAAGATGGAAAATTGCGTGGCAGGAAAATAGGAAGCGAAAAATGGGCAGTGAAGCTGGAGATCAAATTGCTGCTATTCTGACAGATCTTACTGACTCAACGCCGACTCCATACTGCCCCTTTCATTACTGCCCTCTCCCCAACGCTGTCCCTGTACCGGGGCAGGAAGACACATCAAAGGTTACGACCACGGCACAAGGGGAGCCAAGCTACTTAGATACTGGCGGGCAATTTCCTCCTCTCTGTCTTAGCGTCCCATCTCATTGGCAGCTTCAAAGAGATCCCCGCAGTAACATAAGCTAGGGGACGACAGTCGGGCTGATTCAATTTCCAGTGCTGAAAGGCGATCATCGAGATAACCGTCGTTGCTGTCAATGAAAAAGTGCAAGCTCTTGCGAGAGACGTGAAGCTCTGAGGTAATGGAGGTGTTGAAGGAAAGTTGGTGGTCATCTTAGGGCTGGAATAGGCCTATCTTTGAGTGTTTCGTCTGTACCACCGGAGTTGATTTCGGGACTTTATCCACAAAGAACGAAATCCTTAGAAAAGAAACAAAACAATGCAAACTTCCCATCCCGAAAAACTTCCCCCCAAACCCCCACAAATTCCACACCACTTTCGTCACGGGTTTCATAATAAAGAGAAAAAAACGGCTTCTTGTCTTGTAGGAATGGCTTGAGTTGCAAAGTGATACACATGCGTTCACGTGCGTTGTGTTTGAGGTTTGCAGAGCATGTGTTTTCGTGTGGCCTGTTGGATGTGGAGTGGTATGCGAGCGCGCGAGTGTCCGTGCGTGTGTATGTATGTGTGTGTGTGAATGTTTGAGTGCGTGTGTGCGAATGTTTGAGTGCGTGTGTGTGAATGTTTGAGTGCGCGCGCGCATGTTATGTGTGAGTGTGTGTGTGTGTGTGTGTGTGTGTGTGTGTGTGTGTGTGTGTGTGCGTGTGCGCTCGTATGCGTACCCGCGTGCACGCCTGAACACCAACCAGCACGATTTATTTTTAAACCGGGCAGTAGTATTGAGGCATTTTTTGTATGCATAGTGCGTTAAGTATTTTTTTAATATGAACGTAGCTCTAAGCAATTTCGTATAACACACTGAACGTTCCTTCATTACTCTGACCGGAAATCAACATCGGTTGGACTCTACATAGTACATCAATTCAGAATTTGCTACCGCGATGTTTGTTGTCGAGGACAAATTGGATTTCGAAGGGGATGGTCTGTGTCTTGTAGAAATTATTCAGGAGGCATTGGCCACAGCAGGGGTCTGGCACGTAATGCGTTGGCTGCAGGTATTCGAAAACCACTCAGCCGCAAATATCTTCGCTGTGGCGCCCTTGCGTGCGCGCTCGGATGTTCCCAGCAACGCATTAGTGATGGAGAGCTGCACGTGCAGGCCGCAGTGCATAGCGGGAACTCTGCGTCCAGCGTGGAGTCACTCCTGCTGCCGACCTCCTCGTGGGCTGTACATGAACTTGTCGGGTGTCATCTGTCTAGAAACGTATGCTCGACACACTCTGCTACATTGTGGTATGTGAGTTTCTACTAAGCAGATCGCTGCATTACAGTAAACTACCCACTACAGCTAGATTTATTTGTTGATTGGTTTTTGTGTCTTTCTCATGGAGCTCGAATACAAACAGCTTCGTTTAGCATTAAACATCATCGAGCAGTCTGTGGCCTTTCTTCGGTAGCTTGATCAATGTCGTTTCCAACCAGTGCAGAGTATCGCCAAGGGAAGGGATGGTAGTTGGAGTGGGGAGACGAGGGCGTAGTTGTGAGGAGGGGGTGAAAATGCCTGCATCAATGAGTGTATTCCTGAAGACGCCTGGTGGAATTTTCTCACCGCAACAATGAAATCCTCAAAGTCTTCCAGAACATGTTTGCCACTTTTGAATCAGCAGCTTTGTGGCTCAGGGACCATCCAGAAACTTTCCTTGATAAATGCAACGCAAATTGACGGCATCTCATTTCAGCAAAAAAAAAAACTGGCAATCTAGGTTTTGTCAGAACATTTCACGATGAAAACATCGTCAGTTTGAATAGTCCAGAAAGGATTTCCATGCACAACAGAAACGATGGACTACATTCACATTTTCGTGTTGGATACCACATTCACATGAGGAGTTAGTGTACACTGAACTAATGAGTCATGCCACTTGTAGATTGTCATCAAGTCAATTAAGTATAAACTGTTTCTGTAACTGCCGAATTGTGGTAATATTATCTCTCTTTTGGGAAAACTCATCTTCAAATGTTTGGCGACACATCACCAAACGTTACCACGTACCGAAAACACATCGACACAATGAACGCTTTGGAGGAAACAGGTTAGTAACTGATTCCTCTCCCGTCACTGTCGTCCTTGAGAGAGATTTAGCAAAGAACGTAGGTGCTCCCGCGAACAAGACGTAATATATGTGAGATGTGAGAGCCATTTTCTGCTCACCGGGTCCAATCATGAGGGACTAACAGATTGTTTCTAGTTTCATGCGAGAGGTCGTACATGTTTTTCGGCTCGCCTGCAGCCTCCCTGTCTTCGAGGCATCAATAACGCCGAGAACTTGGTTCGCCCACGTCTCTCGACAATCATGTTCCCCCAATATGAGTATTTAGAGGCTAAAAGCTTCCTATCGATCAGTTTTCTCGGCCTCCAGCCCTTTGTTTTTCCCCGGTGTAAAATGGCAGTTGACACAATAAGAAGGCCATCTTCTCTCAACAAATTTTGCTCTTCCAAACTCGAGATTGTCCTAGTTTCCGGTTTCGAAAATAGATTGAACTTTGCAAAAGATTGCTGAAAAAAAGCAAGAATATTACTGTCATTTAAAAGCACTTGTTGTGTTCTTCTGATGTTTCAATTTACGGTGATTATTTTGAGCAGTGTTCAAAGCATGTTATCTCTCTGTCCTGCCCTCTAACTAATGCATCCCACGGCACTAGATGTATGCACCTTACATTTCAAACTGCAAGGTGTTTCTTTTTATATAAGGCGGCCCTCTTTAACAAGCAAGTAAACAATTTCAGCCACGCATAAGGCGCATCGCAGTATGTGGCGCGCATTAACGCGCGTCCTTAGCGACAAGACACGTGCTTTGGGCTGTCAACGGCGGCAATATCTACAGACAGACGGACAGGCAGACAGACAGAAGAAAATAAGTGTTATCCACATGTTAAAATTGGTTGGTAAAACTGCAGCTCGTGATGTTTCAAATACATGATGAGATATACACAATTTCAACAAATTACAGGCAACACGAGGTAAGCGATATAAATTCCTGTCTCCAGCATGAATATTTTGGGCACGAAATTGATGCTACTGTCATATCCTAGACCGTAGAGTATCCTAAAACGTAGAGAGTGACCTACTTGCATATTATTAACACGACGAAATAAAATAAGGGTTTTCATCGTTTCCTTTCGCCTTATTACCCGATCAAATGGTACTTTCCTCTAGAAATGTTTGTGTAATCACTCGCAGCAAAGACAGAAGTCTTTGAGTCCGAGATTTCATACAACGCTCACAGTTACAACCGGCTAATCACAGTTAAGATAACAAGAGTAAGCTGGGGAAAGTCATCTCTGCGGGGGGGGGGGGGGGGGGGGGGCAATGTCCAATCCCAAGATTTGGCGGGTGAACACGTCATGTTAATAATATGCAAGTAGATCACGCTCTACGTTTTAGGATACTCTACGGTCTAGGATATGACACTATCATTGTATTAGTCTCAAGATCACTCTGGAGAAAAAGAGTATCGCGTTATAGTTAGAAAAATACTATAGTATCCGTTAGAATGGCGGTGACCTCTGTAGCTGTTTGGAGCATCCCTGGCAGAGTATCTGAAGAAGCACCGAGAACCAGCAGCCAGGGGTTCCAGCTGATGAGAGGAGAACCAAGCGGCCTCGACGTGAAGTTGTACTCGTTGCGTTCCCACTGATTTGTCTGATTCGTTTTCCTACACAATCCTGTTGTGGTCTTGTATAAAGTGCACAAAATGAATTCTCGCAGTGACTGACAAAACGTTGGTGTTGTCGTCCTTTCTATTTGTGATCATGCTTGCAAGAAACAATGAAGTGTGAAAAAACTATAAATTTGATTTGTCAACCGCAAACTTATTCCGTTTATATAGTTCCTGAGAGAACAACATATTTATGTGACTAAGTTTTGTGGAATACAGCCCATGGCTTGCCCCCCTGACAACTTAACCGGGCAATTGCTCGAAAAGAACTCCCACCTGTAGACTGCCTTGTCACACTCGATGACGTGTAGAAAAGTAACCAACCTCCCTCCCTCTTCATACTTTCTCTCTGTCTCTGTTTCTAAGTATGTGTGTCTGTGCGTCCCCCCTTCTCTCTCTCTCTCTCTCTCTTTCTCTCTCTTTCTCTCTCTGTATTTCTCTCTGTTTCTCTGTCTTTCTCTGACTGTCATTTTCCTTTCTTTCTTTTTCTGTTTCTGTCTCAGTCTCAGTCTCTGTCTCTCTCTCTCAGTCTCTGTCACCGTCTCTTTCTCTGTCCTGTCTCTGACTCTCTCTGGCTCTCTCTCTCTCTCTCACCGTATGCGTCCGTGCGTGCGTGTCTGTCTCAGTGTCTCTATCTGTTCAAGTATCTCTCTGTGTGTCTGACTGCCTGTGCATGTATAAGTATAATGTGTATATCTATGATTGTCGCGACCACACCCGCTGGGTGGGCCCTTACCCTCTCAGGCAGAGGGAGTCAGGAACTCAAACCCTTTTAAACAATTACTGACACACTTTTAGAAACAAGAATATATTTATTAACCCCACCCTCAGCGCCCCACAGAATGAGATGGGAACGGTGGGAAGGATGGTTGGTGATGATATCAGATGAACGAAGAATGCAACTTATGTAACTAACAATGACACCTCAAACAGTTCTATCCCACACACACACCTTCACCCTGGGGAAAAACCACATGTGAAACTACATTCTCCTTCACACGATAAATTAATCACATGNNNACGAAACCCTGAGAAAATACCTTCACAAACGAAACCATCGCAGCATACCATGCTCCGCTCAAACTAATTAGATAAACGCATGGGTCTCACCCTTTGCACGCACAACAGTGACAATCCCGGCAGAGTAAATAATTTCAAAACAGTGGGGAAAAATCAATGAACAAGTTTGAGTCGTGACAGAACCTCCCCCCTAGGACTAGCATCCAGATACTAGTCCGACAATACAACACGACTCAAGAAATCCACCCTTCCATTTTTCCCGGGAACAACTCTGACCATGCCGCCTCCTGTCTCTTCCACCTTCTTGTCGACTCCAGCCTCTTCCACCTTCTCGTCGACTCCGGTTCCTTCCACCTTGTCGCCTCCGGTCTCTTCCATCACTGGGCAATGTAGTGGTCTCGTATAAAGGAACCGGAAAGGCCTTCCCTTGAGCATCAAAACATGTGTTGCCCAATATCACTGGGATATCTCCGTCAGTGACAATGACCTCAGTCTCTCCCGAGTAGAACCCAGTCTGCAAATGAATCTTGGCTGTGTCATGCTCCTTCAATCCATGCAAGGATTGAACCATGATTTTTTCCCCAGTGACATTTTCAGGACAAACTAAGGATGAGGGCACTAGCACGTGATCACTTCCAGTGTCCCGTATTGCATCTACTACTTTCCCATTGATGCAAACTTTCCTCTTCCGAGAGAACACTCTTGCCACTGTGGAACTGTGATGAGTGGAGTCCAAATAGGCAAAATGAGCCTTAGTGACAGGTCCATTGTTGGTGGGGTCAACTTGCCTACGCTTTGGGCAGAATACACGAATATGCCCTTTTCCCCCGCAATGCCAACAACCATCCACATACTGATCATCTATTCCAGGATCATTTGGTGCTTCAGCAGGTTTCCCAAGATCCGCTGGTTTTTGATGGAACCGTGTCCCCGGGGTATCTATCTCAGTAGCCCGTCTTGCTTCGACATGCCTATCCGCGATCTCAACCAGCTCCCTTACATTCTTGGGATCTTGAGTGCGCACTGTGGTGGCCAGTCCCACCGGCATCGCCTCAAACACCTGCTCTTGTAGCACAATGTCTCGGACATCCTCAAAGGTGTCCTGTTTGTCGGCCATTTGCAACCACCGCGTAAAGCTAGCCTGCAATCTTCCCAACAGCTGAGCGAAGGTTTCACCCCCTTCCCGACGAGCTTGGCGAAACTTTCTTCTGTACGTTTCCGCTGTGAGATTGAACCTCGTTTGCAGAGCTTTTTTTACTGCAGGGTAATCTTGCAACTGCTCTAAGCTAAGCGTAGCTAATGTTTCACCGGCAGCCCCTTCCATAAGAGCGGTTAACGCTCTTCCCCACTCTTCCTTTGCCCATCCTGCCCCTGTGACCACTCTCTCAAATCTGGTCAGGTATAGATCCAGATCCTCACCCTCCTTGAATCTAGGCAATTCGAATTTGAGGCGGGCCAGAGTGGGACCACCCTCATCCCCCCTACTCTGGCGGGACGCGCTAGTCAGATTAGCCTGCAACATTACCAATTCTTCGCGCCTCAGTGCAGCTTCTTCTTTCCTTCGTGCCTCCTTTCTCTCCTCCTTCTCTTCCTTCTCCTTTCGCCTATTCTCTTCCTTCTCTTCCTTCTCCTTTCGCCTATTCTCCTCCTTCTCTTCCTTCTCCTTTCGCCTATTCTCCTCCTTCTCTTCCTTCTCCTTTCGCCTATTCTCCTCCTTCTCTTCCTTCTCCTTTCTCCTATTCTCTTCCGTCTGACGCATGAATGCCAATTCCTGTTGTCTCATAACTAACTGCTCTCTCCTCCAACTGGCCTCTTCACTGAGAGCAGTTTCAGATTTCGTGATTTGCTGTCGCAGCAACTCACTCTCAAGTCGTCTTGTTTGGCGTTCCCCTTCTACTCGAGCTTTCAACAGCTCCACCTCCTTGTCCACTGTCAGAGGCCCCGGAGAGCCTTTTAGTGATCCTACTTCATACCCAGGCCCACTCCGGGGAGACATAATCGAACTTGTTCGAGTTCCAGTGGCCGGGGTTACCACAGTACACGTGTTAGAGACCGCCAGAGAAAACGTACTGTCACTGGTGGTCACCAAGGTGGGGCCACCTGATACCGATACGGCCTTCCCCTCCCCCTTCTCAGTTCGACTTCTCGTCACTACCCCTCTCTCCGCCATCTTGAAATCGTCCCTGGTATACCCTGCCGATTCACGGAAAATAGTCAATCACGGAACGGCACAAACCACGACCAGGCACAACCAAGTGTGCAGAACATTCATTAAATCAGCGTTACCATAGAACCATAGACCATGCCAGTTAAGTAAAAACAAAAATGTGTCTAATCAATAGTCACAACAAGTGACTCAACAAGCGACCAGACAACACACCCAGAGATTGCACCAATGAAAAAAAAATGAATTTAAAGAGGGAACACACACATTAACTGAATGGACATTAACTTTAACAAGTCACACAAGACAACACAAGGAGTAGTGACTGATTCAGGGAAGGTATCCCGGACGAGCCCCCAATCTGTCAAAGCTGATTTGATAGAAAATGGCTGATTGAGATAGAGAGGAGAGAGAGATAGAGAGAGAGACAGAGAGAGACAGAGAGAGAGAGAAAGGGAGAGAGGG
The DNA here is from genome assembly GCA_034096865.1 of Theodoxus fluviatilis. Classification (NCBI taxonomy): domain Eukaryota; kingdom Metazoa; phylum Mollusca; class Gastropoda; order Cycloneritida; family Neritidae; genus Theodoxus; species Theodoxus fluviatilis. The sequence continues at coordinate 44,964 of JAWQFJ010000122.1, read as the reverse complement.
AAGGAAACGAAGGGGAGGCAAGGGAAGGCCATATGTTAAAGGAGATGAGTTCGCAATAAATAACGTCTGACGCACACAAAAGAGTCTATACATTTTTTTCTTCAATTACTTTGAGTTTCCCAGCCTTCTTCTGTGGCACAGGGACTGAAGGGTCTCGCTCCTCACGAGGCGCCTCACCAACAAAGGGAAGTTGCCTGTTTTGAGTTAATTGTGTTACTGGACTTCATTATGTGGAGTAACCAATGGAAGCACTTGAGCATTCCACACAGTGGACGCCCTCCGCAACCACTACAGCAGGCCGGGTCTGATTGCTGCAGAAAGCGCTAGAGTGGTGCAACTTGAAGGAGAATTAGAGAGTAAGAAGACCAAAGGGACAAAAGAAAAGTACGAATGGAGAAGGAGGAGAAAAAGCAGGAAGAGGAAGAAAAAGGAAGAGGAGGCTAAAGGCAGAGGAGGAGGAGGAGGAGAGAGCTAAAGCCAGGGGAGGAGGAGGAGGAGGAGGAGGAGGAGGAGGAGGAGGAGGAGGAGGAGGAGGAGGAGGAGGAGGAGGAGGAGGAGGAGGAGGAGGAGGAGGAGGAGGAGGAGGAGGAGGAACGGAAAGAAAGGAGAAAAGTGATGGAATAAGATAGGAATATGTCTGTCTGTGTGTCTGTCTGTGTGTCTGTCTGTCTGTGTGTCTGTCTGTCTGTCTGTGTGTGTGTGTGTGTGTGTATGTGTCTGTGTGTCTGTGTGTCTGTCTGTCTGTCTGTCTACTTTGGAGACATGGGGAGAGAGAGAAGGCGATGTACAAGAGGAGAGGAGGAAAAGCGACGAAGGAAGGAAGGAAGAAGGAGAGTGACGGAAACGGAGGGGGAAGGGTATAAACAACAGATGGAGGGCAGGGGATGGGTGAACATGCATGAGAGAGACATCTTACGTTCCAGGAGCTTCTCTGTCTAGAAGCACCAAGGGTTTGGAGAGATCGATGTCTGTAGAGGGGCGCACTGGAAGGGAAGGCACGTATGCTGCGGTCATCGTGCGCGGTGAATCTCTTCCCCGTCCTCTCGTCCGCCCTGCTTTTTTTTTCCTTGCCGCCTTTCTCCCTTCTTTTTTCCCTTTTTCCTTTCCGTCCCCCCCTATCTCTCTCTCTCTCTCTCTCTCTCTCTCTCTCTCTCTCTCTCTCTCTCTCTCACACACACACACACACACACACACACACACATATATATATATATATATATATATATATATATATATATATATATACGTGTATACACTCTATCCATATACCAGCCCTGACGTCTGACGTTCCTTGGGCCACCTGTGGTCGCCTGTGCTTCTTGGATTTTTGGACTCGAAGCCACGTGCACAATCATAAAAAATGACAGCACACCGTCTTCCTGAGCCCCCGAAAGTCCACCAAGCAGAAAGAACCCCCCTCCTCCTCCTACCAATGAACATAGGATGTTTTATATGTGTGTATGTATGTCTATGTGTGTACATGTGTGTACGCGTGTATGAAGGCGCGCGTGTGAAAAGCTCTTGGAGCATAGTAAAAGCACGACAGAGGAAAAAGTCATAAAGATACATTTATAGAGATGTATACACCAATAAAATTTCATCGGCATTCAGTGCAGCCCAAGACAAGACCGCAGAACCCTCAGTGCCCGGAACAACCGTTGCCGATTCTGACGGAAGAGATGATTTACATCCGGGTCATCGTTCCGTGAGAGCGGACGTGCTGTCACAGAGGGGACTCGTCAGCGCTGACAGGAAGCAGCGTCTGGAATCTTCCGTCTATCTATCCGGGAACGCTGATTAACTCTATCACGATGTGTGTGTGTGGGAGTAAAGGGCTGATGGAGAGATGGTTGGAAGAGTGGAAGAGAAACGTCGATTCGGGGAAGAAATAGGGAGCGAGAAAATGAGGTACGCCTGCACGAAGCAGGGTTCGGCCTGGTTTGAAGAGGTTCCGATTTATGGGTACGTTCAGCCATGCGGAAGTTTGAAGAAGAGGTTTAAAGAAAGCTCTCTACGACATTTTGTGTTTTCCCTTCAATATTAGAATTTATTCAACAGAAAAAGCACGGAAAAGAATAGGATGGAAGAATCGAATAAAACTGCAGAAGTACTGTTGTTGATGAACAAGGTTCAAATTTGCTTTACAACATTAACGGTGAAACAAGGAGGATCAGGTAGAGGACAGTACATACGTTTCTCAATCTATGGACAGCCGTGTCTTTTTCCCAACACTCTTCAATGTAGCACAGTACGTCTATACATGAGTGGAATCTGCGTCAACACTCATGATATTTTCTTGTACGTCTGCTCTCTTGACTTCCCTTCCAAAGTGTGTAAAACGGTATCTCTACTTCCGCCCTCTCTCTCTCTCTCTCTCTCTCTTCCTCTCCTCCTCCTCCTCCTCCTCCTCTTCCTTTCTTCCTTTCTTTCTTTTCTTTCTCCTTTTTCTTATTCCTCTTCTTTTCACTCATATTCTTCTTCCTTTTCTATTCTGTTAACATATTTTCTTCCCTTCCAAAATTTACCGCTACTACTTTCAGCAGAGTGCTTGTCTCGTGCTGTACGAATATTTCTCTAAAAGGACGAGGAAAAAATGTACTCTATCTTTATCTCTCTCTCTCTCTCTCTCTCTCTCTCTCTCTCTCTCTCCCTCTCTCTCTCTTCTCTCTCTTCTCTCTCTCGCCTCTCTCCCTTATCTCTCTCCTCTTTTTCCTGTCTCTCTTCTCTCTCTCTTCTCTCTCTTTCTCTCCCTCTTTCTCTCTTTCTCATTCTCTCTCTCTCTCTCTCTCTCTCCTCTCTTCTCTCTCTCTCTCTTCTCTCTCTCTCCTCTCTCCCCCCCCCCTCTCTCTCTCTCTCTCTCTCTCTCTCTCTCTCTCTCTCTCTCTTGTTTGGTCAGAAGCCATTATTGTGCCGATAAATAAGCGTGGGTCTCATGACAATCCTGACAACTATAGAGGTATTGCCTTATCTAGTACTTTCAGTAAGGTATTTACTCATATTATTTGTTGTAGGCTGCAGAGTTGGGCGGATCAGCATGAACTCATTCGGGAAGAACAGGCGGGTTTTAGAAAGGGGTATTGTACAGTTGATAACATCTTTGTTCTGCAGAGTATCATTGGCAAATATCTAAATAAGCACAGAAAACTTTATGTTGGCTACGTAGATTTTAAAAAAGCTTTTGATATGGTAAACAGAGACGTATTGTGGAAAGTTCTACGTAAAAATGGATTAAAAGGAAAAATTTTGAATTTTCTGAAAGCCATGTACAGATCGGTACAATACTGTGTGAGAGGGAGGAATGGTCATACCGATTTCTTTGAGTGTTCTTCGGGGCTGAAGCAAGGGTGTAAACTCAGTCCGATCCTTTTTTCTTACTTTATTAATACCTTGATTGATGAGATCTCCGCCAATAGTAAACATGGTATACAGTTGGCGCCTAATACGCCCGTCTTGAGTGCTCTCCTCTTTGCAGACGATGTTGCTTTGCTCTCTGACACAGTAGTAGGTCTTCAAAATCAATTAAACTGCCTGAAAACTGCAGCTGATAGACTTGGTCTGATGGTCAACACAGAAAAAACTAAAGTAGTTGTCTACAGACTGGGTGGACATTTAGCTAAACATGAAAGATGGTACCTCGGTGAGGTACGACTAGAAGTACAAAGTGAATACAAGTACCTTGGTAACATGCTATCTGCGAAGTTGTGCTCAAATGTAACTCAAAATGATTTGGCCGGTAGAGCTAAATCTGCCCTTTTACTTTTGATAAGGTCACTGAGAAAAATCCGTCAAGTAACACCTGACGTTTTCTTTAGACTATTCGATTCTCAGATTCAGCCGATCCTTTTGTATGGGGCTGAAATCTGGGGAATGGATGAATGTCAGACTGTAGAGAGTGTACACCTACACGCCATCAAAAGTTTTTTGAATGTTTCATCACGTACTCCTAATGCTATGGTGTATGGTGACACTGGGCGTTTTCCTCTGTGGGTCAATGCCAAGTTACGCAGTATCAGATACTGGTTAAGACTCTTAAAAATGGATGAAAGCAGGTTACCCTATAAAACATACCAAATGATGCTGTGTACATCCAACGAAGGTTCTTGGGCCTTAAAGGTTAGAAGACTACTGTTCGAATGCAACTATGAAGATGTATGGTTAAATCAGAGGGTATCAAATGAGACAACGTTTCTGAGAAACATCAGAGAGAAACTCATCGGCAAATTTTACACAGAATGGGAAGCACAAGTTAGGAATAGTGAGAGATACTCCTTCTACAGACTTTTTAAAACTTCTTGGGTAATTGAACAGTATCTATATGATCTCGATAAAAAAGTATTTAGGGACGCTTACATACGATTTAGGATGGGAATTACCGATTTATTTAACCATAAACACAGATATATGAAAAGGAATAACCCAGAGCTTTGTCCACTGTGCAGAGAGCATGAAGAAACGGAAATACATTTTTTACTCCATTGTCCTGCCTTACAGGACTTGAGAGAACGTTTAATATTTGATTGTATAGATGTGAATAGAGATAACCTCTTAGAACTTCTCTTGGCCAGTAAAGAAATGAAAATTATAAGATCAACGAGCATTTACTTGTACAAAGCGTTCAAGCGCAGACTAGAAGCTCTGGAGTCCACGGAGCATGACAGTTTTTACGTTGATTAATTGTTTTCCTTGGGAATTGAAATGTAACCACATTGTTCACTTGAAATGGGCCGGTGGCCTTTCAATAAATTCGTTCGTTCGTTCGTTCGTTCGTTCTCTCTCTCTCTCTCTCTCTCTCTCTCTCTCTCTCTCTCTCTCTCTCTCTCTCTCTCTCTCTCTCTCTCTCTCTCTCTCTCTCTCTCTCTCTCTCTCTCTCTCAGGGATCACACTTCTCCTCTAGCAGGCAGCTGTAAAAGTTAAATGGCGATGTGGATGGTCTTGGTGGCGGTGGGCGCTGCAAGTCTCCGGCGCCATTAAGGCTGCGACGGCAAATGGACCTTTCTTTGGGTCTGCTTGGCAAGGTATCTCCAGTTGCCCATGTCAATTACCGAAAGCCTTCGAACTCGACAGAGCCGGCGACTTTTCCTCCAGCACAGCTATTGACCATTCAAAACACGGTCATAAGAGACGCCTGGTGTAGCGGAAACCTCTGAGGCACTATGTGCCAACGAGTTTGCGAGGAAAAGCTTGCCCAAGTTAAAAGAAGACCTTTTAACGTCGTTCACTGATTGAGGGAACGAGAGAAAAAAGTGCAGAGGCAAATGAAGCGGGAACGAGAAGTTGCTTTCATCTCGTATTGCTTTCTGTCGTTGGTGAACGAATTCCGTAACTTCCCTTATCTCGCTGCCTTCTCGTGTCAGACTCTTGTTCTACGTGATTTTCTTGTCGGGAGCTTTCAGTTCCAGTGAGCTGTGGTCCACTGGCACTGTAATTCGCACGCAGAATTAGCACTCCTTCAGTTTCTGTCTTCGTGTTTGCCCATCCCTTATTTCCTCCTTCCTTTTGTCGCTTTCTCCCTCCTCTCAGCTTCGCCCAAATTACCGCTTCCTTTCATTCTTTCTGCGTTCCCTGGCTGTTCCTCCTTTCCTCTCTCGTGCTTTTTACGTTCATATTTTCATTCTGTCTTTCATTTGTATTCTCTCTTCTTTTCAATAATCATATGCGTATATTTTTATTTACTCCGTTTTTCTTGCTAAACCTTCCCCTTTCCCTGCCAATGTCAACCTGCTTTTTTCTTTCCCAGTTTTTCCTTCCTTTTAGTTTTCTCTCTGCCTCAACTGTCTACTTTTTTCTTCATCATAAATTAATGCTCTTTTTTGGTTTCTCAAAAAACATCTCGCGCTTCCTGTTTCTTCTGTCTTCAATCCTGTCGTCTTTTCTTACCATAATTACCTTTTATACTTCAGAAATCACCATCTCCTCTTTGCTCAAAGGTACTACAATATGCTTTTCCAATTGAAAAAGTTAAGAAAGTAGTATCCAGCAACCGTCTTTTTTGGTCAGTTGAATTTTTAAAAATTCAATTTTATACCCAATAGGTTGTACTTTTAAGGTGCCGTCTACCTGTGATGTGTCTGCATAAACTATGCTAATTAGCTTTCCAATATGGCTGCCTATACAACAACATTTTGCCAGTTTTTGAAAAGGAGCTAATGATAGAAATGAGAAAATTTGCACATAAGTATTGTACATAGGGTAGAATGTCCTGGCCCAAAATAAAGACAACTTTGACTATGTCATTTTAACACAATTTAAGATATGAAGTTACATGAATTGAGTCGCTAATTACATATTCAAGATCCTGTAACATTGACATACAGTAAGATACAGTTTTTATTATGGGTCATCCCAAGTAGCAGACTATATGAACCACATACGCCAACTTTCAAGGAAGTCAAACTCCAGAGCTTAGAGATAAAATGTCTCAAATCTAACACAAAACGGTGAAAATCTGGAAACTCAGAAAATTGCAATAGAAGTTCTCATACCTCAGTATGACAGCTGACAGTAGCAATCTTCCTCCCAATTTTTTTTAACCATAAAGTACCTATTTCCCCCAGAAACAAAGCATTCAGTCATATTTTATATTGAGTTTACTACAAAGTTATATGAAAAAGATATAGACGATCATAACACATCACAAATATGACTTTTAAAAACCTGGTACTACTACCTTCAACATTTCAATCTCAATCATACATAATGATGTCTGTCTCACCTTCCTCTACCTCTTCACTTCCATGCTGGCCGAAAATTTTGTCTGACCCTCAAATTTCCACAGTTTTCTCGTTCATCTATTCCAAAGCAGAATTAAAAAATTGTCTACTGTTTACACACCACAAACCCTTCTAATTCATTCCACTCCAATGATTTATTCTCCTCTCACTATAACCCCCTCCACTTATCAATTTTGTCCATTCATTACAAAACTGCACTGCTTATCCACGCCGTACTGAACTGTTTGGTTTCACTGAGATGTTACCGATGTTAAATGCCATCAACATACAGGCAACCATTCCAGCTGACCCAATCCCAGTTATATTTTTAAAAAGAAGTAAAAATCATAATAACGCCCTTGTAAACTTCTCCGTCTCGTGCACATTCTACCAACGTTTCTGGCCCATTATAACCCAATCTGGTAAGTTAGATAAATAACAAATGTCACATTACCTTTGTCGTACCTGATTGATCCTAATCCTCTCCAACTTGTCAAGACTACTAAACGCTCTATTAGTGCCCTCGTTCTCGCCTATATACTACCAATTCTTTTCGTCTTAACTACATTACATAGAACGTTTCTGCCTCGTGTGACGACATTCAAGAAGAAGAAGAAGAAGAAGAAGAAAAAGAAGAAGAAGAAGAAGAAGAAGAAGAAGAAGAAGAAGAAGAAGAAGAAGAAGAAGAAAAAGAAGAGAAGAAAAAGAAGAAGAAGAAAGAAGAAGAAGAAGAAGAAGAAGCACATAATCATCCGTCAGCTCAGTCAGCATCAATCCTATTACTCTTCATCTTACTCGTGACATCGTAGTCCGCCTACTAATCTCATAATCATAAGTACTAGACCTACTTCTCTTTTCTTCTTCTTTCGTCTTCTTAGTTTCTTCTTCTGCTTAATTACTTACGTGTCTTCTTCTTTTTTTTTTTCTTTTTCTTTTCTTTTTCATTTGTTCGACTTACTTCTATTCTCTTTTCTTATTCTCTTATTTTTTCATCGTTTTTTTCTTCTTCTTCTTCCTTCTTCTCTGTTATAATTATTCTTTCTTCTTTTCTTCTGTCTATTATTTTCGTGATTTTTCTTCGTCTTCGTCATTATTCTTCTTCTTCTTCTTCTTCTCGTCGTTCCCTTCTTCTATCTTCTGAGGAGGAGTAGTGACTGATTCTTTCTATCTAGTATGATGGCGGCAGTAGGAGGAGGAGGAAAATAGAGCGTTTCTGCGTCTTAATATTTCACCACATTTCTCAGTCTCGTCCAAGCTGTGCCAAACTTTTCTGGCACAGCCACATCGTACAAAGCTTCCCATTTCTCCCCTCCGTCTCTATTCCTTCCCCGTACCGTTATCCGTCCCCGTCCTCCACCCCTGAATATCTCTGCACGCTTCTTGGGCTATGATTGATGATGCCAGACCCGATAGGTTGCGACTCCTTCCGTGCAAAGACAGGGGAGGTCATGAGGCAATTCCCCCAGTCAGCTCTTGTGGAGTTCCAATGCACAGGGGGGAAAAATCTTGAATTTTTTTTGCTGGTCTGGAAATTTAAGCCCAAGTGACAGTAAGCCGAAGAACCAGTGATGAAATCTACGAGTTATTTTTTGCATAAAATATGATAGGAAAGGACACTTCTGAGAGGAACACACAGGAAACGTACAGGAAAAACCAGAGGGATCCGGTAAATTGATGTTCATGACAATTGTATGTAGCCTGATCGTGATAAATGTCCTCAGTGACATTTTTTGGTCATTTGTCATCGAGCAACCAACATCAAATACCCTGGGTCTCTACAGGGTCGAACAAGTGACACGTCTTTCATATTCGTTGCCGATTTTACTCGAACACTTGAGCCGGCGCGCGCGCGCGCACACACACACACACACACACACACACACACACACAGAGAGAGAGAGAGAGAGAGAGAGAGAGAGAGAGAGAGAGAGAGAGAGAGAGAGAGAGAGAGAGAGAGAGAGAGAGTGCAAGCACAGTATCTAACTTCAGCATCTAAACTTTCATGGGTTCTTTCCAACTTTCATCGTTGATTACATGCCACTCCTTTGACGAAGAATATTGACCCAAGCTCTGACCAAACGCCACTTTGCTTGCCCCCAAAAGAACATAAATCAAAGAAAGACATCCAAACTTAGAATTTCTCCTGACCTTTTGGTTCTCCGTAAAGTAGGCTATCCTCACAAATATTCAGCACGGGAAAACAAACTGATTCTTGATTTTTTTTTCCCTTTACCTTTTCATATTGACAAGGCTTCCGGGCCAAAGCAGTTTGGTGGTATTTTTTGCCGGGAAAATTGGAGATTCATTTAGGGGCGATTGGGGCAGGAAGGAAAGGATCGGTTTTCATAGCTGTCGAAGCTATTGATCGGAAGGAGCCTGCGTCATTCTGGCGACGGGAAAGCATGGTTAAATCTGAGGATGGAGCTTGGTCAGATCCCTCCCTTTCCCTTGAATTGTCTTCTCTAGCTCTCTTTTAGCCATGTAATATCCTTCCACCCTCCTCTTCCTAACCCTCCAATCTCCGCACCTAACCTTCCAATATCCTCCCTCTTCCACTCCCGACCCCAACCCTGTAGGCCTACCCATCACCCCAACCCAACCCTCTCCCTACCCCTAGCTCCTTTCCTTTATCCAATCCCAGCTCATCACATTTCTTTCTGACCCTCCAATCCACTCTTCGTCTCCTCGCTCCCTTTACTTGCCATCGTTGCAAGCCTTCCAGAGCCTTCCCGTTTTTCTACTTGACCAGCATGCCCGCCGTCTCCTCATCTTTCGTACTTCGGATCTGGACCTTTTGGCCCCTCCTCTCCTTGGCCTCTTATTGCCTTCCTCTGCTGTCTTGAGGCTTTCGAGGTCTTTGACCTCACTGATCCTAATCTGTACAAATGTGTACTTGATATGAGCGTCGCAATCAAGAAGAGACCAGAGTCTTGAATTAGAATGTTTCACGTTAATGCAAAATTGCATTAATCGCAACATATCCCATCACCAAAAAAAGAAAAGAAAAAACAGAACTTGGCTACTGTAGTTTTTCAAAAGGAATCTTTAAACGTTTATGATTTATTTACCTAATGTTGAGTAATTTGCCTATGAAAATTCTTATTTTTGTTTCCACACTGTGCATGTAAAAAATGTCGGTTAAAAAAAATTAAAGTTAAAACATTTTGGGAAAATGCACAAAAAAGTACAAATACCAAACTTGTCGATAAATTAAATATCTCAAAATGCTTGATATAACCTTTTATTCCCCCTCCCCATTCCTCAAACTCGTTTGTCTGACGTTAGCCAAATAAATTGTGTGTTAACATTTTTTTAAAGTTTAGCAAAAAGCTTGTCGGATGACATGTTGGGTGGGTTCCTATCTTCATCCCAGCAGTGAAACATGTCCCTGTATCTCGAGCACGATTCAGTCGTGACGGTCATCCATGATTTTAAGTTTCTGGGTGTTCTGGGGAAAAGAGCGAAAATGTGAATTGAGCATGGACAACAAAAATCTGACAAAAGACTTGTTGAATCTTATATTCATATTTTTCCAACACACAGTTTTCTCGTCTTTTCATCTCTTCGCAACTGCTAATGGTATGGATGGGGTTACCAGTTTTGAGTGTGTGTGTGTGTGTGTGTGTGTGTGTGTGTGTGTGTGAATGCGTGTGTGTGTATGTGTGTGCGTGCGGGAGTGTACGTGTGTGCGTGTGTATACGCGTGTGTGTGTATGTCTGAATGCGTGTGTGCGTACGAGGAACAAGCAATATTTGTCAATGTTTCTGATCCTGTCAGGCGTGCACAATGATCTCAGAGCGAGTGTCCTGTATTTGTCTAAGTACGTCTCTTTGTGTGTTTCCACTTTTCCGTATGAAGAAAAGTAATTTTGCAATGAATTGTATGTAAATTAACTCGCAAGTTACAGTGCATAAAATTATTGAACACTGAGAGCCTTTCAATAACTTTTCCAAATTGCCAAATAGCTTTTTTTCATGAAGGACAAGCCAATCGCATATTCAAGGAATTAAATTGGTGAATTATTAATGTTTACTTTGGGATTATACATGTATGTATCCATTAAGGTTTCTAAAAGCTTGGATCGGCCATCCAAAAGTCACGTGACTATCACAGAATTGTCTCCCTTGCAGCCCATATGTAGCACGGCGGGGACGTGTGGCTACAGGGAACTGCCCAAAGACCAAGCTGTGTCACCCCAACTCCCCCACCTGGAGGTCCAGGCAGGCACCCAGATCAGGTGGGTCTCCCTGTGTGTGTATTTTTATGTGTATGTGTGTATATGTGTGTGTATGTGTGTATGTATGTGTATGTTTGTGTGTGTGTGTGTGTTCGCACGCGCTGTGTGTATGTGTGTGTGCGAATGTGTGTGTATATGTGTGTGTGTGTGTGCGCGCGCGTGTGTGTGCGTGCGTGCGTGTTGTGTTGTGTATGCATGCTCATGTGTGTGTGTACGTGCGTGATTTGAAGGTACACGACGTCGAAAAAGCTATCATGGTCTCTCTTGAAATGACATCTCAGCTGCAGAAGACTTCCAATTCTCTAATTGCCAATCCAGCCATTTCTTCTTTACACTTTGACTACGACGTGATCAATGGTCCTGATTTGACGTCCAGAAAAAAACCCTGCATGCAGTTGATAATCTAGTGGGATTTTAAAAACACATTCTTCAGACCTGTCCATGAAAGTGCCCACCACTCTTTTTCAGTAATCAACTTACTACCGTCTACTTTTCATGAGTTCTCGAGGTTCTCTGTAACTCGGTCCCATGTGTTGCGGTAAAGAAGTGGGTCGGATTCTGCTGAGCTTCTTGTGCAGGAGCCAGAGTTTTTATGGACAAAAATCGGAAAAGCTTCCAGAGACGGGCCACTCTAGTGGACTCGTCCGAGGAAAGGGTGTGACAGAAACAGGCAAAGCTAGCGGGCCACACGTGCTCCATTCTAGTAAACTAGAGATTTCGCCTACCGGCAAAAGTATCTCTAGCACAGTTCACATCACGTGATGGAAGGTTTTTGGCCAATTTATTCATACGGAGGTCACACGAGAGGCTTGTGGGATAGCCGATGTGCTCCCTGACATACGCAGTTAAAGTAGTTCTAAGACTATTTCGCACAAAACTCTTAACTTACTCTTGTTGAGACAACAAACAAGCGTTTATTCGATACAATAACATGTTTGTGTTGAAATGGAAACAAGTTTTGACATCTGAATGATTTTTGTAAAAAGTAGAGAGAAAAATAGTATCAGAACGAACTATTTTTGGCGCAAGGCTGTAATGCGAAGGGTCAAGCCTATTACGCATTCATTGCGAACTGTGCCAGAGTCTATCTACTGACTCTGGTTTACAGAATGCACGTGCTCGCGGGTCACAGCATCTGATTGGCTGCGTATTTACGAGTTTTTTCTTCTTCTTCGAATCTTCAAATAATTTTGTCATTCTGAATGTGAATAATTGCGAATTCACTGCGAATAAATCGACTAGTCAGATGCTATGACCAACTAGCCTGTGTGGCCCTCCAGCTTGGCTGTTCTTCCCACACCCCTCTCCTTGGATGAGTCCACTAGTGCGGCCCGTCCCTGAAAGCTTTTCCCAGAACTGAGAAGTCTCGTCCCTTTTCATTTCAATGCCAACGGATTTTGCATTAATTCCCGACAGTCTCTAATTACGTACACGGCGTCCTGTGATCGTGGATTTCGATGAAAGTTGAAACAAGAGTGCCTTAAAAAGTATTGCGTTACTTTGAAATATTTGGCTGGTCACCGGGTGCTGGGTGTTTTGGAGAGTTTTTTTTTTGAAGGAACGTCTTCCTATATTCAGCCTGAGGAAATTGTATGCTGTCGACACTGAAGTGCAGTACGTCTCTGGGTGGGCGTACCTGACTGTTCGTCTTTCGATGAACCGGTGTCAACAACTGCAATGGCCCAGGGCAACTGCACGAAATGGCCGTACCCTGCTAGTTGGAGTGTTTGGATCACAGGGTCGATAACCTGGTAATTGACCAAACTCGCCGCAGGCTTTACTCTAAGAGCAAGTTTTGGGTGTGCTGATAGCTTCATGCAAAGAGTTCTAGCTCTGTGAGTAAATGGCGGAAGAGAGAGAGAGAGAGAGAGAGAGATACAGAGAGAGAGAGAGAGAGAGATGCAACACTGGATTTTGGTTGGGTTGGCTGGGTAGCACAGACTGTTTATAAGGAAACAGGAGAACATACGGCCGGAATCATTCGATGCTCCAATTCCATCCCCCATTCTTATTTAGCTGGATTTCCCTGTGGACTGGAGGCAGGAATGAACCCTCAACATCTCCCTACCCAATGCGTAAAAAAGCGAGTAACTAGGAAAAACTTGACTTCACTTGCTCCTACTCTTCCCAGCGCTAAGGATTTTCATAACAATGGCCCTACATGACCAACAAAGGCTGTCATGCCTTAAAACTCCGTTCATTTATTTGTTTGTTCATTCATTCGTTCATTTATTCATTTGTTCGTTCGTTCGTTCATTTATTCATTCATTCATTACATCAGCTGGGACCCCTGGCGAGTGGGCATTAAGGACCTGCTCCCATACCTCAGTCAAGATAGGCCACAAGCAACTGATATTACATTCTTGTTATGTCAGTGTGACAAATTTACTGATCGGCAGGACCTTAGAGCCACATCTACCGATAAGGCGCAAAGTGAAATTCATTGCTGCTCAGCCATCTGTCCTGACATTTAGCCATGGTCTGCGGCTGTGCACTTTTCAGTAGCTCCTCCTGTAGTACGGGTATTTTCAAAATGGATCAGTTTTCGCAGGAGCTGGAATGTTCATAGAATAAAGTGACTTTTCAATTCAGTTCGGAAAATAGGATGACGCTTGTTTTACCAAAAAGGGTAAAAATTTCATGTAAGAATAACTTAGTAACCCCTGCATGATGTCAAATGAAAGGAAGATTTAATTGAATCGAGAGTAAAAAGCAGATGGCATGGAAATGTCCATCCAAGAGACCAGCAATGCATGCACCACATTACTTGCATTGGGAGAACGATGGTGTTGCGCTTGAAGATCAGACCATCACTCCCATTAGTCTCAAGGACAGATGTATTGATTGGGAAGGAAGAAGCGGACATGCTAAATATGCATGCTGCAAATCATGCCAAGGAGACTTTTTAGAAGGACGCAGTTCTCTCTGAAGTTTGAAGAGATGCAAAACGAAAAAAGAAAACACAAACCAAAACAGAAAGGCTCCGTTCATAATTTGTCTCCCAAGCGCCTAAACCTATAATCTTTGATGTAGTTGTAGCAATGGAAGGATTCCGTCTGCCCAGAATCTCGACAAACGGATCAACATACTTTGTCATTCCCGATCAACAACATTGTGAGTTCGTCCCTTTTCCAAAACAAGCTGCTCTTGTCAAAGGAGAGAAAATCACACTGTGACGGAAAAGGGTGCACTTTAGATCGTGCAAAAACTTCAACATTTTATTTTCGTCAGATCGCTTTGTAGAATAAGCAGACCAGAATAGGCAAACCTTGTTGTTCTGGAATGAGTTTCTGAAGGCAAGTCTCCTGTTGCACGGAAAGGATTCGTAGAAGATTCAACAATATCATATAACTTTCCCAAGAGTCTGCTTACTGCAGAATATTTTTAACGTTTAAAGTTTGAACATTTTGAGCATATCACACACGTGCACCGCAACCCATATAGCTCGCAGTATTGTTGACTTTCTGCTGCTTAGACATCACGAAACACAGGCAGGCGGACTAAGGAGGGTGGTGTGTGTGTGTGTGTGTGTGTGTGTGTGTGTGTGTGTGTGCATGTGTTTGTGTGTGTGCGTGTCTCTGTTCAGCATTCAAAGTGAGATGATTTCGTCGTCCGCTCTTAGTGAAACTGTTGATCACCCTCAGACTTCTCTCCTTTGAGGTACCACAAGTTGTTGTCTCTGTTTAGTAACCCATGCTTTGGGAAGACTCACAAACTTCCATAATTGAATCAGTGATGCTTGATCACTAACAGTACACAGTACACAGTACACACACAGTACACAGTAATTTATTGCGCCAAGTGACATCATTTGAAAAACGAGCACGAGGAAAACTAAGTGATGAAGGCTAAAAGAAACAAAACAAAAAGCCAAACACACGCATCGCTTACACACCCTAACACGCCGTTTATGCAAAAAACATGGACATTTCCCGATGTACCTCACTCACGACACACACGCAGCTGCACACAGACAAGAGATAAGACTGCACCTGAAACCAAAAGGGTTAACTGGTAAATGGGGCAATATACAATGAACAGTTAAAGTTACTATTTAAGAACTGTTGACAAAAGAGGAACAAACTAAGATGATACACCCACCCACCCACCCCCCTTTTAAGTGGCAATAAATAATACATATGAACAGAGACAAGACCACTTAGACGTACCCCCCCACCCCCCCCACTCCCACCCCACCCCCCGTCACCACACAAAAGAATACAATAGAACAATACAAAAACAACCCTGCGCAAGTGAAAGCTACAAGAAGACCAACCCTTCCCCACCCCCACCCCCTCCCCCACCCCTCCCCCCACCCCCAACCACACTCAGTAGCAGTCCATATAACCCAGAGGAAGCACAAAAGAGAAAGTGGCACTGTCATAGATGTGGAGAAGTGTGTGCGCACCGCCGACAGGATCAGCGGCGGCAAAGCTGCCTGGGGAGGTTCTGGACAGCGTTGAGCTCCGTCACCGCCGTGGGGAAGAACGAGTTCTGAAAACGGCATGTGCGCGTTTTGAGGGACCTGAAACGACGGCCAGAGGGAAGGAGCTGGAAGAGGGAACAAGCAGGGTGGGAGGGGTCCGCCACAATCTTACGGGACTTGCGCACTATGCGCTGGGCGTAGATAGAGGCTAGGGAGGGCAGATCACGGCCAATGATCCTGCCAGCAGCGTGCACGACACGCTCCAGCTTGTCTTTCTGCTGTTGAGTGGCCCCTCCGAACCACACACAGATGGAGAAGGTAAGAACACTTTCCACCACAGCACGGTAGAACTGGAGCATGATCTCCGGAGACAGTCCAAACTTCTTGAGCTGCCTCAGGAAGTACAGCCGCTGCTGGGCACTCTTATGGATGCCGTCAATGTTGTTGCCCCAACTGAGGTCGGAGGAGATGCCGACTGATTACTTTGAAAGCCAGCTGGAGATGCAGTCCAGGCCCGCTAGATAGAGCTGTCGTTAGCATACGGCAGTGCCTCGCTATTTCTGATGTTTCCTGATTAAGTCTTCAACAGCTGACTGCCGGTGGTAAATTTTTTGTTGAAGGAAAACAAAAAAGTCCAAGTCTTGTGCATTTATCAAATAACAAGATACCGTATTCTTGTACAAGAAAATAGAAGAAAGTAGAATTACGCTTGAAAAGCTATGGAAGCGTTCATTTTTGTTGACCCCCACAAATTAGTCCTACATTCTGCAACACTGCGGCAGTCTATGCCTAACACCTGTACGACAGTAGAGAAGAGGCTCAACAGCAGCATAACCTGATGCTCACATTCAAGTGACCCTTGTGGGTTGTGGTAAGAAAAAAACCCATCACGTCTCCCTAAGCGATTCGTAAATGGCGATTAACTGGGGAAGTCAAGACTTCCTTTCCTGTGACTTGCTTTGGTGATAATCGTGTTCAATGGCCATCGTAACCTACAATAGTTGATAGGCAGTATAAAAAATCCGTTCATTCATTCGTTTGATCATTCATTCATTCCTTTGTGCATTCATGTATTCACAAACAAATGAAAACTCTGCATCATTCCCCACATTCCAGCAAAGTACCACAAACATCTTCACATTTTAATTGAAATGCGGTAAAAACTCTATGCGGTGATTAGCGTGCCACCGGACAAACGAAAAAAATGCATCCTGCTCTGCCATGTATATTTTTAACCACAGACTAACTGAAAACGTGTACACAACTGTATGACACACTGCAATCAAAGGAAATATGACAAAACATGTCGTTCAAATCAAACTACCGGTATCTAAATGGAAAGGATCAGGCACAATATGATATTATGATTCTGTCAGGGACAAATATTATTGAAGCAGGTTGTTGTGTCGTTTTATCTGGACACGATTATTTTGTCTGTGTAGCGCTGAACACAAAAGGATCTACAAACTGCCATCCTCGTAAGTGATGAAGACGGATGCGCATTTCAGAGAGAATAGGCATCAGTCACTCTCATGAACTATTAATTTTTGGCTTTCTGGAACTACAAATTTAAAGGAAAACAAAAAACAAACACAAACAAACAAACAAACAAACACAAAAATCCCAACGCTTACACATATTGGCGGGTCATTACAAAGCGAGGAAGTCCTTGCACGTTTCCTCTCTAGCTAATGGAAGTTCTGAGAGAGGTTGCACCTTTCAGCGGGAACAACTGCTTTCGTCTAGAGTACACGTGGACTGGCAGGAACAAGCCGAAATGGCATGCGAAGGGAAGGAAAAAAAGCGACAAAGAGTGCGTGAAAGAAATAATGGAGTGGCTCCACATTTCTGCAGGGAAGGTCATTTTGTTCGGAGAGGAAAAGAGGGACTGGGACGACAATTAAGAAGAGAAGCTGTGGGACGATTTTCTTATGGAAACGACCAGAGAATGAAAGCGAAATCGATTTGGTTCTCGTACAGGAGGAGCAGAGTGATTTCTTCATTAACGTACCCCATTCCAATGGCTTTTCGTAAAGTCACAGTGTCGGAGGCAAGACGATAAATCATTGCAAACACGCTATGTGTAAGACATTTTCTTTCTTTCCTTAATGTCTCAATGCCTGCGTAGGCGTGTGCTTGCGAGGTCGCACGAGAATGAATTATGTTATTTGTCTGTGTCTGATTGCATGTGCGTGTGTGAGTGTGTGTGTGTGTGTGTGTGTGTGTGTGTGTGTGTGTGTGTGTGTGTGTGTGTGTGTGTGCGTGTGTGCATGTCTGTGTGTGTGCATATGTGAGTGTGTGCGTGTGTGCATGTGTGTGTGTGTGTGCGTGTGTGTGTGCGTGTGTGCATGTGTGTGTGTGTGGGTGTGTTTATCTGTGTGTCTGTGTCTTTATGTGTGTCTGTCCGTGTGTCTGTCAATCTGTCTGCTCATCCATCCACCCGTCAGTCTGTGTTCTCTCTCTCTCTCTCTCTCTCTCTCTCTCTCTCTCTCTCTCTCTCTCTCTCTCTCTCTCTTACTCTCTCTCTCTCTCTCTCTCTCTCTCTCTCTCTTACTCTCTCTCTCTGTTTTCCCTCTATATTTATTCCTCTCCCCGCCCGCCCCCCCCCCCCTCCCCCCAACTCTGTCTCTCTGTCTCTGCCCCCCTTCTCTCTCTGTCTGTCTGTCTCTGTCTCCCCCCTCTCTCTCTCTCTCTCTCTCTCTCTCTCTCTGTCTCTCTCTCTGTCTCTCTCTCTCTCTCTTTCTCTCTCTCTCTCTCTCTCTCTCTCTCTCTATTTCCCTCTATATTCTTCCTCTCCCCGCCCGCTCCCCCCAACTCTGTCTCTCTGTCTCTGCCCCCCTTCTCTCTCTGTCTATCTGTCTCTGTCTCCCCCCCCCCCCCTTCTCTCTCTCTCTCTCTCTCTCTCTCTCTCTCTCTCTCTCCTGTCACCCAGACACAAATGAAAGTAAATAATGTTGTGAAGGGGTTATTCGTAAAAGAGGATGGTCGCACTGCAAGGGAAAGCCTTCAGCACCAAAAAGTGTATCCACGTGAAAAAAAATCCCCTTCCAATTATATTAGAATTTCTTGTAAAAAGACTTACTTTTTCTTCGGCCTCTTTAATCAGGGTTTTCATCTTGGTGGAACCCTGCAAGAGGAAACGTCTTTTTAAAAAGTCTGCAGTAAATTCATCGCTTCTTCGTTCCAGTGTTACAGACGGATTTTTGCATCCTTGCTCTCTGTAGTAATTGCGACGTGACCATCCATCTTTGAGGTTTCGTCGAGCTTCTATTTGGCTCTAATTCGACTCTCCAGCCTGTGTCTGCAATTTCGGTCCGTCGTCTATGCTGTACAGCGCGGACAATTATTTCAAACAGGACGCAAGTTTGGTAGGGATGCGGAAAAAAGTTTTGGCTTACAGAAGGAAATGAAGAGGAAAAAAATAAACTGTATAGATTGGACACAAAAGAGAGAATAGTTGAAGAGAAAATGGCATTATTTACGTTCAGTATAATTGGGCATAAGGAAGGTGAGTTGGGCTGAAAAACTAATGAGAGAAGGGCAAAGCGAGAGGTGAAAATAGACAAATAAAGTGGTACACAAACATATATTGTCATTTGATATTTTAATAGTTTTATGCATTTTTTAAAAAGCCAGTTGTCAGAGGAAAAGGTGAAGGCAGAGGTGCATTTTTCTGTTGCGACTTTTTACCTATGAATGAGTGCTCAAACCGCACGCAGAAGTGTGCATGTAGGAGGATAGAGTAATATCGCACACTAATCTATACACATTCATTCACATTTATGGTTTCTTATCCGCATGCTGTAGACTTTGCAATCGGTAGTGACACTTTCTATTCACAAACTTGTCTTCTCTGCCTCTGACTTGACTGCAGTCTAGAAATGGCCTACACGCCCCGATCCTCGCTTCACCACTCCAGCAACGGGAGACATCCCTGTATTGACTCTAACTGCCCAGCTCCGACTGCATGCAAGTCACGCTGCGGAAACTAACCGAATCAGATAGCAGAGGATCGCGTGACGAGAAGCCAGACCGGCCAGTCACTTGGCTTTGTCCCTGGCCCCCTACACGATGCATCGACCCCGTCCCCCGCGGTTGCTCGCTTACAGCGCTTGCTCCTGTGGACAGAGGGCGTCTGGCAAGGGCCCCAGAAATCCCCTTAGCCAGGCAATCCTTTCCCAATAAACTGCCCGACCCCACCAGTCGCCGCCTGAAGTCGCCCGATAGACTGCCCGAGTTTGTCTATGGCGAGCTAACAATTGCCCTGTGAAAGGCCATCTGCACACTTTGCTGGATGGGTGAACACCAACCGTGGAGTTCCTTGGCTGGGCATTGTTTCACTAACGCAGCAAGTTTTGTGATGTTGAGGATCTTCGACAACGGCTGGGGTGTTCTGGCTCCAACTAGGGCGATCGTCGAGGTTCCTGAGTCATTGTCATGGCTCCGAAGGATCATAGAGGAGAGTCGGTGAAGGACTGTAAAATTGCCGTCGAACTAAGCGTGCGTAGACTAGTAAAGTCTGCGTCTTTCACACAAGCAAATAAGGCGACTTGGGGGAGATGAAACGGGATCGAGCGAGACAGAGAGGAACCAATAAGATCTGGCGATGTCAGGCGGTAAAATAGTCTCGACTGCCCTGTTTGTGCTCTGCGTGAGAAAAGGAAAGGTCATCCTGGTTGCCGAGAAGGACGAGAAAACGAAAAGCGAAAAGGGTTTGGCTGTGTCAGATGGAGAGCAGTCATGACTGTAAAATAGATTGTCTTTGTAGAGGTAGAAACCTGAAAGAGAATACCGACTTGGTGAGAGTTGTTTAGTCCATAAGATCGGCCTCAGGGTACTTTTGAACTGGCCTGGCAAAGTTCTTAATAAGTAAAGTATATCCACAGAATCAAGGAGCACAAAATCCGAGGCGAGAAAATAGGTAGTCAACCAAGTTTAGGAGGGCGAAACCATCAAACAGCAATGATTCTCGCATAACATCATTACATAGACTCTGTATGAGTCAATACAAATGCATCCAATAAGTCAAGACAGGGAAAAGAGGACACAAAGTGCGGCTCTGTCAGCCTTCGAATGTTACCGTGGCGACAAGCTTTGTTGAAAAGGGGTAGAAGTGAATGGTAACAACTTAATAAACATTATGGCCGAATTCGACCATAAAGTGGGGTTTTGCATCTTCACATGATGAACCAATAGATTTCAAGCCAGTGGGAGACTAGACCAGAATATGGATGACCAACGAAGTCGGCCGAGTCTTTCAAGCAAGTGGTCTAGTCTGCAAAACACTTCAGCGCAAGAATGGGCAAAGCAATTCACTGGGTAAGAAAGGGTATTCAAGCCAGAGATTAAATAGCCTCTCAGGTCTGGCGACGTGTTGCCAAAAAACGATGCTGACTGCAACACATAATTCTTCGCATCGATGTATGCAAGGCGATCCTATCAGTGCCACTGTGGGAGCTGGCGAGACGGATGGAGTCCGTAAGATCTGCGCCGCGTCAAGTCCGGACAGGCCTGGCAAGAAGCCCGCTTCAGAGGGGAGATAAAGGGACCCAAAGGGACTTGGAGGGACTAGGTGAGGAAGCGGAAGACCAATAAGGTCTGGTCGAGTTGAAGCGCTCCTGTCAGAGAAGACGGGGCGATTTCCGCCGGGAGGCCAAGGCCTCTATCCCGCTGCCCTCTTCCTTTTCTCGGCTCTCGCCGGACCCGACGGCTGCAGACTCTATATCTCCACCCCACCCTTACCCACCTATCACCCCCGGCTAAATAGTCTTCCCTCTCTTTATTCCCCTCTCTTCATTTCTCCATTAGCCGCTGTGCAATGAGGTCGACACCTCTACTTTCCGTCTTCGATCATCGTTCCGACATGGCTGCTTCAAAAGGACGGACGCGTATACGAGTCGCTTGAGTGTTCGCCATCTGGTCTAAGAGTGATGATGTTGCTAGACTTTTTAGGGCCTTTTCACTCAACACAGAGACGACTTGTACGTGTTCAAAGTCTGTACGTCATGTACACACGTACTTGTGGAGCTTCAGGGCTAATCACACAGAGGGCTTTAAAGAACAAAATTTGACTGCCATCGACGAGTACTGATGTATGCAGTATTAAGTATACTAGCGACCGTAAACAAAACACGATATGCTTGTACTGAGTCCTGAAGCAGAGCGAGACCAGCGGTTATTCAGCTCAGCAAGCGTATGGCCCACTTGGTGCTGAAAATTATATAATAATCTAAAAGAAGTCTGCACCTTAGAGGCGTTGAATAACTTTGTGCATGAATATATTGCATTAGACATTCAAGTGCGACGACTGAACGGAGAAAACCCGAGTAGCTGGAACGAAAACCACAAACCGAAATGTCTTTTGTCGCCCTGGGGGACTGGCTGAGTTCCAGTGGTCGTTTCTATGCTCCAGCTGAAGGGTTCTGGCAGAACGAATATCAAGTGAACACGGGCCAACATTGGGCACGTGACGTCTGAAGAGGAAGTCAGACGCTTAATGGCTTGAAGCCGTGCTCAAACAGACCATTTGTCAGGTATCTAAAGCGAGGCAGGCGTCCTCGACATTATGGGTATCAGGTTCTTGAATATTTCAAGGCCGAGAGAGTGCTCTTAGAGCTTGGGCCAACTTATGGCAAACCATTGAAATATAGAATAAGGTCGTGGCGCCCTCGTCACAGGAAGAAAACACGACTTCATCACCAGAATAGATACGTACAACCTATGTGCATGTGCAGTATTTCAGTTGGAAAGCATGCGTTTAATCTCTTCAGCGCCATGATCTTGCTGCACAGGCATGCCTGTTGCATTCGACAGGAAAGCCTCAGTGGGAAAACTGTGCCACTGCTTGACATAGAGCAATTATTTTCCACTCCTCTGATGTCCATTCTAGAGTTCAAACAGCGCAAAGTGAGAAAAGTCACCACCATCACCACCACCACCACCACCACAACCACCATTACTACTACCACCACCAACCATCACCACCAACTATCACCACCACCATCACCACCACTACCATCACCACTACCACCATCACCACCACCACCATCGCCACCACCATCATTATCACTACCATCATCACCACCGCCACACCACCACCACCACCATTACCATCACCACCACCATTACCATCACCACCACCACCATCTCCACCACACCACCACCACCACCCTCACCACCACCACCACCACCACCACCACCACCACAATACCACCACCACCACCACCACCACCACAATACCACCACCACCACCGCCGTCACAGCAACAACAACAACATCAACACGCAATTGCTAACCAGCATGCGAAACAGAAATTAACTTCGCGAGGAACTGTGATACCATACACGTTAATCTGGGACCATGCCATGACCAGTAGAGGCATATTTAATGCGGAATAAAATCTGAGTCCGAAATAAAGCAGTACGTACAGTTGCACTGACAGTAAAATTAATGGTAGTTTGCGAAGACATGACACAAAATAGAGGAGAATGGTAGAACGATAATGGTAGGCTATGACCCCAGAACTTCATTTTGCAGATTCAGTGCTACAGTGACCCAGTGTTGTCGTGCCAAGCGAGAATTAGGGTCACTTGGATTCGAGGAGTTCTTCCTAATCTTGGTCAGCAGGAAGGCCCTGTTGTCTGCGGGACGTGTGCCAGGCGAGATCCCAGGTTAAAGTGTCGCGACCTCTCAGTCGATAGAGCAAACTTCACACTGCGAAAGTTTAGAGTCGATAATGCGCGTTGTGAACAAGGTCTTAAAAAATCATGCTTGTCGAGTACGACAGCTGTCCTTGTGATTGCCTTTCTCTCACTCACCACTCTTTCATTTAGGACAACCCCTCCCCTCCTTTGGTGGGTGGAGGGGTAAGAATAGTCCCACACTGTGTCTCCCCATGCTATTTCTAAATATATCCGATCACCATGAAACGGATCCTAAGTCGCCCAAGTTGGTCATTTCAGAGATACAGCCCTGTAACAACAGTTGGGTTCAACCAGGTGCATGCTCTGTTTTGGGTATTTTCTGCCTTTTTTATCCCTCTAGAATCCACGTTATTGCTGATATACTATGGAAAGCAACATATGATAATGTGAAAAGGGACTTTTCTTAGCCCAGCTTCATAAAAGACGAAACTAAATAGGAGCGTTAGCACGACCCTCTGTGTTCCTCTACATGTATACTGCTACCTTCGCGCCCCCACAGAGCAGCCACATTACCTCCCCTGCAAGAGTGCACTTACCACAGGCCAACGACTGAATTTGCTGAGGGACGTATCTTTTTTTTTTAAGATCGGGATTTTGCGTAGTGGTCCGTCCTGTTGGCAGCTGTGCGAAACGAATTGTGGACGTGGATCAGTCCCTGCTCGGCATGACTTTACTGGTATTCCCATCGTTACGATCTAGACACATCTGCTTTCTATGTATAAAAAAGATGTGGCGTTAACGCGACCCTTTCCATGTCTTCCTTTACGTGTATAAGTATGGCTCATTTAGCCCGAATAAGGACTTCTCCTTGGCGCGATGGCTTCTACTCATTCCGGCGTAGCACGCACCACTGCAAAGCTTGTTCTCTCGGTACTCTTCCTTTAGTGGAATTTTCTGTGAAGCCTCGTCTAAGAATAGAATCAGTTTTGTATATAAAAAGAATTTGAAGTTGGACCAAGCAGAAGTGCCGCACTGGTGCTTGTGTAGCAATTTTCACCAACTTCGCTGTTCATTGCATTGTTTATTCAAATAGTTCTAACCTTCAGTTTTCGAGACGCAAGGATCACTTTAGTACCATTGGGAAACTTAAACAATCAGCTTAAAAATGATACAATAACTTCCAAAAGTATTTTAAAAAATTACTCCAGCGCGACAGTGAAATGCACGATAACCAGCTGAACTGTCATTTATCCAAATTGGAGGTTCTCCTTCACCGTGTAAAACAAACTTGCATAAAAGACCAGGAATAGAAGCTTCAATACATATTGTGTATGACCCTCAAGGATTTTCTCTGGTTTCATCTGTCATCACGGGAAGAAGGTAAGCAGGTAGATAGAATGGAAGGGCAGAGGTCAAATCGCCTGAGCCGACCAGCAAAGGTCATTCATTTACTTCCAGACCTACAAACCAGCAAGGTCTAAGAAACGCACTTTGTGACCTTGCAACTTTGTTCTATGGACGGATCTTGGATCTGGTGCTAGTGAGGACACGAAATGTACAGGAAACAGACGGGTGCGAAGGAGAGGGGAGTGAGGGTCGGAGAAGCGGACATTAGTTTAATAGTAAGGACAGGGTGGTGGAGTGTGTGTGTGAGTGTGTGTGTGAGTGTGTGTGTGTATGTTTGTGTATGTGTGTGTGTGTATGTGAGTGTGTGTATGTGAGTGTGTGTATGTGAGTGTGTATGTATGTGAGTGTGTGTATGTGAGTGTGTGTGTATGTGAGTGTGTGTATGTGCGTGTGTGTGTATGCGAGTGTGTGTGTATGTGTGTATATGTGTGTGTGTACAAATACATGTATGTGTTTATATGTGTTTAATAAGTGTGTGTGTGTGTGTGTGTGTGTGTGTGTGTTTGTATTATGTATGTGCGTGGTTTTTTGTGGTGTGTATGTGTGTGTTTTGTGCTGATTGTGTGTACGTGTGTGTATGTATGTTTATGTGTATGTGTGTGTGTGTGTGCTTGTCCGTGTACGTGAGTACGAGTGCTAGCGCGTGTGAGGGTGCGAATCTTCATGCCTGTGTGTCGGTGCAGGTCTCCGTGTGTGCGTGTGTGGGCGCAATACACGTTAGTTCGGGCGTAAATAAGTGCGCGTATGCGTGTGTATATATGCACGGATGTGCATGTTTACGGGGCGACAAAGAGTTTATTTCAAGATTTTCAAAACCCCTTCTCCTGCCAACCCATAGTGTCCTTGCCTGAGACACTTTAGAGCAAGATACATTTCGTTACCATGACATTATTATGTAAGATCGTCTGTTCGCCACGTCAACACCTTCACGGACAGGCTGCCACCTCTGGGACGAGTATAGATGCCACTTACAGTCTGGACAGAAGCGTGGAGGTGGCAGAAGAGAATGGAAGTATCGGCCAAGGCCTCTGACGTCATCGACGCTGTCTGGACCTCCAGGCCAGAAGGAGTGGAGCTGAAAGCAAGAGCTGATGCAATCGCTTCAGGGCAGGGAACTGCAGTGTTCGTCGCAGACAAACAAAAGATCTCCATCTCTTCACGTCTTGGCCGCAGCTTGAGGCGTGTTAATGGAAGGGAATGAGAGAGAGAGAGAGAGAGAGAGAGAGAGAGAGAGAGAGAGAGAGAGAGAGAGAGAGAGAGAGAAGGGGAGAGAGAGAGAGAGCACTGCATATTTGTTGTGATCTCCGCCCTTTTGAACGCCCGTGTAGACACAGTGGCCAATAGGACGGGGTGGAGCAGAGTGAGAGAAAGCAAGACTAAAAGGAATACATCGTCAGCATCTCTGGCCCGAACTACCCTGTCGGCCAGGAGACAATTCCTGAGAGATCACGCTCTCACCAGATGTGGACATTCACTAATGCAAGACGGCTCCCCGGTGCATTGGACGCGTCGTTCAGAAGGCTGACGCTGGTGGGCGGTGTGGTGGAGAGTCCGGAATCCGTTCGTGGCATGTCACCTTTCCAGGAAGAGATGGTATCCGGAGAAGGTCGCCAGGATAAGAGTTCCTTTGTGGAGCTGTGCGTGGTGCGTAAATCTGCACACACACACACACACACACACACACACACACACACACACACGCACACACAGAGAGAGAGAGAGAGAGAGAGAGAGAGAGAGAGAGAGAGAGAGAGAGAGAGAGAGAGAACTGAACAACTTTCTTCTTCTTGTCGATCGCTAACTGAACAACTTTAATTTTTAGGCCATCGGCTCATTACATTGAGAAGAAAAACGCGGACGAAAAGCAATTATGAGTGCTTCGCAAACTGGCAACCAGTTTCGGCACGCGCAACACGCACGGGAGAATAGTCTCAGTTACTGAGAAAGTTCAAGTTTTCTATGCAGCCCGTGAGGGTTGCCGTCGCGTCGGCGGCGTCCAGCTCGTGTCTGGCTTGTCTGCGCTAGCAGCATCCCTGACACGTTGGCGATCAGCTCTTGATGGAATAGACGGTCGGGTGTTTCCAGGGATCCTTGTTGGAGACGACAGACAGGTCTTCTTGTTGGGCACCTCACTGTTCTCTTGCTTGTTGTTGGTTCCGTCGTTTCTGGGCTGGTGTTTTCTACCGCCAGTAGCCACGCTTGTCTCTCGTGAGTAATGGCTGACTGTCGCTCTGCCTGAATCTTGAAGCCACGACGACACTTCCAGGTTTACTAGCCACTTTCCAACTGGTCGACTCCTCTGTTAGAGAGAGAGAGAGAGAGAGAGAGAGAGAGAGAGAGAGAGAGAGAGAGAGACACGTACGCACGTGCGCGCGCGCCCATACAGTCACACCACTGATAGATGTAAAGGCGTTTTCACGAAGACAGACGCTCAGACGGTAGGCATTCACACTCAAAGCACGTCTGAAAGTTTGCGTGTTTGACGAATTCTCATCTTTGTCCCATCCAATTAATTAGGCGCTTTTTGGGTCTCTGAATGGCGTACGAAAGAAAATGGGATCGGAAAAAACTTGTCTTCCAAATGATTCATTTCACTGCGATCGACAACTGCCGTGACATGGGGAATTTGGATCGTGGCGAATAAGCGTCGGCCTACAACTTTGCTGCGCATGACATTTAGGGATGGAAAAAGCTGGAAAACGATGTTTGCGCCAAGTCTGAGTAATTTTACTAGATAACTATGAAGCACGTAACATAAACATTTTTCATGTCCTCTTTGAACATAACAAGTGCGTAATGGTTGATTATAGACATCGATTTTTTGTAATGCATAATTTTAAAGGATCACTACAATTATGAATTACTTACTTACTGCCTGTCGACCCTAGCAGGATATGGGCCATCAACCACAGCTCTTCACAGTCCTCTGTCCTGAGCCATCCTATCTAGCTGGATCCAGGTGTAGCCCATCTTAGTGGTGTCAGCCTGAAGGTCACGCCGCCAGGTGTTTCTTGGACGGTCGGCTTTGTGGCTTCCTCTCGGCTTTCACCACACAGCGTCATAGGTCTTCGCGAAGAAGAACCTTCCTCTCTCAGGATAAAAGTGTCTGTTTCTTCTGTTGTTGACGTTTCCGTAGCGAGCTCTTTTTTACGGGGTGGGGTTGCTAGCCCCACGCCCAACTCTCCTCCTTTTGCAGCCGGGCTTGAGACCGTCCTTGGGGGAGTTAATTATGAATTGCTGAACACGAATTTCTGGATTCTCATTAGTCGGACAGAAAAATACACCCGAAGTTCATTCGTTTTCAAGTAGGTTTACTCGAGGATCATTACGCTGTTGCAATGTTTAAAAATAAATTCTGAATTTTCATTTGTCGGGCAGAAAAGTATACCTGAACTTTGTAGTTTTCCGAGAATAACGCCCACCATTCTTAGATACGTCAGAATCAGAACTGAGGTGGGTTTCCCAGGACGATGGATATGCAATCCAAACCAATCCAAAGTAATCTAAAGGGCACTTCCGGTCTTTTCAATAGTGATTGCTGTGATCATAGGCAACGTCTAATTAGTCAGTTCTAGTAATAAAATCCTTTTCCATTACCAGACACACTCTGCATTTTCGTCCCAATTTTGATATCGATTCCTGTATGATTACAGCGGTCAGTTAAAAATGATACCGAAAACGCCCTTTGAATTGCTTTGGATTGCTTTGGATTGCATATCCGTTGTCTGAGAAACGCGCCTCTGCAAGCTAGGTCAGACATACTGATTCTAAGCCAACATGAAACAGGTGTGGGTTTTAATGTAGAAGACGCTGAAAAAAATTAGGTCTTTTTGCGCATTTTTGCTCCTAAAGATAGCTGTTTACTTGGTGACATTTTGCGTCAGTATGAATTGCTGAGATTAAGTTCGCAGCCAGACAGTGCACGTGAATAGGGACTAAAATTTGGTCAAGGCTGCAAAGGACACCCACTGAACTTAGATACATCAAAACTAAAACTGCAGTCTGTTTCAGTCATATATTGTGATTCAGAGACAGTATGGAAACGTCTAGAAGTTTAATCAAGAGGACAATCAAAATACGATGTTTCTACGTACCACCAACTCCAAGAAATATATTTTTACTACATGACATTTAGTGTCGGTGACAGGATGAGATAAAGTTTGCTGTCACACGCCACGCGTGAATAAGGACAAAAGTCACAAAGATCCATGCGATGAGTGGAAAATTGGCGTGATGTTTTCGAAATGTTGTGCTATGGATTTCGTAATGGCGGGCTTTTTACAATCTTCGCCCTTCCTATCTTTACATGACACACACGCATTTCAAAGATTGTTTATCCCCCTTTTGTCATATCGTGAACACAGGAATTTTCCCTTCTATTTGTTAAAACTGCATCTTGACTGTTTCACTATTGTCAATAACATACGATGTTATGATCAGACTTTGACATTTGTGCTGACATACTACCAATTCTTTGTATTTCTCTGACAATGCAGAACAATAGACAACATCATTTTGTCGTCTAAATCGAGTCTGCTTTTCTACATCTCATAGTGGAGAATCGAGGACGTGTGACCCTTTAAAATGTGGGATGTGTTGGTGTTCTCTGCATAAACTGAATCCAAATTATAATACATGTAACAGGTTTCAGTTATATGCTAATATCAGGCATCCTGATTCGAGCAGTCGACTTCGGATTCACAAAGAGAAACATTCGTGGATCCGTTGAGGGATACAGAAAGAGTTATCCATTGTTCAACTGAGCCAAATAACTCACTGCTTTAAATCCTGCTATGGTGACGGTGCCACGATTGGAGGGTGAGGTATGGAGGGAGGGGGGAAACATAACTTTGTGACGCGCCCCGAGTAGATAGACTCTTTGGAACAGTCTGCAAGAGGCTCATACACAACTCTATATTATTAGTAATTATTATTACCAATGTCAAAAAGGAGTAAGTACCCGCCTTTCTGCACACGAGTTAGTTCCCAAATCAGTGAACGTTTGCAATCTGTTTCACAAGCGAAGTTGCGCTGCTGGCAAGTAAGCTGTCGCTCTTTCGTTACAGTGCTTACACAGTGTAAAGAACGTATTTTTATTATCTCGTTTGCGGATGAGCTCACTCAATTGAAATGGGGCGGGGTGAAAGGAGGGCATGGAGAATCTTGGAGACACTAAGAGCACGTCGAAAGTAGAGAACAGACCCCCCAAAAATGCGTCCAAAGTCTGGAGCATTCAGCGTGGCTGAGACTAGTGAATATAGTCTCAGCAGCAGGTTGGTCACGTGATAGCCTTAATTTCTTCATTCCAAGCATACCACAAAAATTATTCCATCGTTGAGTGTATTCCTCCGCTTGCTGTGCTACACTCGGTCACCGAATTTAAATTGAGCAGTCTGCTCAACTCCAAACAGTCTGCTCAGCAGTTCGATCAAACAAAGACAGATACTGGACAGATGGACGGACACACAGGCTGAAACGGTCTGGGATCTCTTTTTATATTCATGGCAATTAGCCTTATAGCAACGGAATGTAGGTTAAATC